>APFE030923659.1:0-16870 GCA_000404065.3 Pinus taeda | reverse complement strand
GTTCTCTTTGACTCCTAAGAGAATACGGCCGGGGTAACCACTAACCAATCTTTGGGCTACAGCTTCTAGCCCAGCTGTAGTCAGAGAGGGCTCTCTCTGTTAGTTGTGTCACTGTTTTCAGTGATGGTTTTAGGCTAGTTATGAGAGGTGTTTTTAGATTGTTTGTATGTTTGGTTGGGAGGATGCTTCGGATTTCTTTAAAGTATATCAGCAGGTAAGCTTAATCCATTGGGCAATGGGGTCTAGGACTGTTTTCTCTTGAAATCTTGATTTTGGTGAGGGGAAAAGCTACAGGGTCTGTGTGCATTTCATGAACAAACTGTAACTAGTGAGAGTGAGGTGAAGACAACCAGCAAAGAGCAATTAAGAGTTCTTTGCTTAAGCTGTATTTTGTGAGAGGGGCTGGTTATCTAGGAGCAATCTCTTGAATTCCTTAAACAACGATGCACAGTGATGACATAGTATTAAAGGTAGAAGTTAAGAATTACGCTTTAAATACTTCATCAGAAGAAAACATATAAGATAGTTTAGATTGAGCTCAGGGTAGTCAATGACCAAATCCTGAGACTATTCATTTTCCTTACTATCTGGCTTTAAGAATGTATAGAAAATGTGAGATACATATGGAATAACAAGAAACATAGATGAAATTAAAGAGTCATGAGAAAAACTTATTGGACCATGTCATGCACAGGAATCCTGCCACTTTGAGCCACACACCACCATGAGATCAAGAGACAAACAACTTTCAAGAAATCCCACTGCCTTTTGTATTAAACTGTCTGAGAGCTTACAACATCAGTATAACAGAGAAGAAAGAGATTTCTTACATCCGGAGTCCAACCCCTCTAAACAAACGCGAGGGGGAATATATAGAGGTTCTATACAAAAATATCTCAGGTATGGAGTCATCTGAGAGGAAAATATCTCTTACACTAGTATAGAGAGAGTAGATGAGAAGTTATTACAAGCATAAATGCCTCTTAAAGGCCTTAAACTCCTGTCAGGATAGAATTTTTCACTTTTGGGCACTGCGGAGTTAACTGCGCGGCTTTATCATAAATGAAGCATTGAAGTGCTTCGTTACTCTGTTTTTTCTGTATCTTCTTGACCGTGCCACCTGTACCTGCTGATGTTGCTGTTGATGCTGAGTACCTGTGCTGAGTTGGCTCAGCGTCTTTATGCCTGCTGTCATGGCTTTATCCACCTGTAGATGCAATATGGACTGTATTGCTGCAAAAAGATTTAATTCCTCAGCTTTGGTTCAAAAGTAGCTTTATCAAGTCCTGCCATGTGTCCTGAGGGGGCAGCTGATGTCTCAAAATTGACCCTAAGGTCTCATCAGCTTCTGTGTATTTGTAGAAATGAGGAGGCTCATCAAATAAATGTGCTACTTCATTCTTAATAAAAAATAAATTATCTAACTTTTCAAATAATGCCTGTCCTGTTAGTGGGCCTGCTGAAGATGACCCAGGAGCCTCAGCAATTTGAATTGCTGCAAAACTGCTTACCCTTTTGATATATTTTTCATGAGATAGGAGGTTCCCTGATTCCACTATGTTGGGAAGTCCTCTGTCTACCAGGGCTGTGAACCTGTTCTGGAACTTATTTATATCTGCTTGTATATCATGTATCTTTCTGTCCAGTGTTTGAATCAGGTTCTTCATCGTTGTGGTTCTTTTGATTATGGAAATTGTTTCTGTCCTATTAGCAATTCCCATTTTTATTAGTTGAGAACCAGTCCTATAATTAAGGACCTCAATCATCTTTGGGGCAAGGTCTACCATGTTGCCTAGGGAGTTTCTAGCTCTTTGCAGTTCCCTTCTTGCCCTGCCAAGGAGTCCTATCTGCTCATGTATAGCATCAATGTACTCCCATTGGTTAGTGATTGATTGTCCAATGGAAGTCCATATCACTTGCTTGATCTCTGCTGTTACTGCCTCAAAATTGAGCTGCTTTTCCAGCTCTGCAATTTTCTTCTTTAGGGCTTTTACTTCCCTTTCCCTCTCAGCTATATTTTGCTTAGACTTGTCATATCTCTCATTCACCTTTGCTAAGCTTTCCTTGGCCTGATTGAGCTCTTTCATTTGAGCCTCTAGCACTTGGAGCTCTTGCCTTAGTTTTTGCATATCTAGGCTCTCTGTCTGCTCTGTCTGTGGCGCTGCAGTGGCTGGCTGTGTTGTTGTTGGCTCTGTTGTAGGTGGAGCTGTTTCTGTTGCTTGCTGCTTTGGAGGGATTTGTTCCTTAGGGGTGTCCTCAATGTTTATTGTATCTGTAGAGGTTTTGGAAGACTGCCCTGTTTCCTTCCTTTCTAGAGCTGCTTCTAAAGTAGTCTCTGTATCCTGCAGCTTCTGTTGGGTGTCAACCAGTTCTTTATACAAGCTCATCAAAAGTGCAGTGACATCCTTTTCTCTTCTCTGTTGGGCCACTTCATCTGTTTGAGGATGTAGCGTTGGGGGGATTTTCATCTTCTTCTTAATTGCTGCTACATCTGCATCCCTTAGTTTAAGGACCTCCTGTATGGCCTTAACATCATTGGGATCATGTCCAAACTCTATGATAATGTATTCCAGTGCCTTGATTCTATTGTCTTTGGCTTGAGAGGATGCCCTCTCCAACTCAAGCTGTGCTGCTGTGTTATTCAAACTATTTTGCAGCTTATAGTTTATCAAGGTCTTGTCCGCCAAAGTGGCATAGACCATCTCACCCGTTTGCTTGTGAAGCTCGATCTGGTCCATAGGGTGGATGTCTTTTGCCAGGACTTCTAGGTTTGTCCTTATATAATCGGCAGGTGATTGAGGTCGCTGCACTGTAGGAGTAAAATGACTCATAGTCAATTTGCTCTCTTGCACATCATAGGCAGCCATGAGCCTTTGTTGATTTGAGGGAGCCATGTTCAATAAATAGTTGTATAGCTTGATCTTGATTGGCTCACTTCTCCTTTTGGCATCCTTAAACTGCTCCTTGATGCCTGCAGCTGTGTCCTTGTTTTGCCCTGAGGAGCTGACCTCCCCAAGTGTTGTCCTGTCTTGCTCTTGCTGCATTGAGCTGGCAGAGGCCTCAAAGCTATGCATTTCTTCTTCTGAAAGTGGATTCAGCCTTTGCCTTTTATCTTGACCTTCTGTGAGAGGGGTCTCACTCTCCCTTTTCCTGCTGATGTCCTCCCTCTGAGGGGTTTGGAGGACCGAGGAGTCTATCCTAGAGTCTTGTCTAGGAGGAGCCATGCTAGTTATCTTTTCTTGGGTGGCTCCCTGACCTTCTCCTCCTTGTTTTTCTTGGTCCTGTTGACCAATTTCTTGCTGTTGTTGCTCTTGCTGGCCCTGTTGGCCCTTTTGGATCTGCTGGCCCTGTTGGCCCTCTGCCTCTTCCATTACTTTTTCTTTGCCTTTGTCCTGCCCTGGATTTGGAGTTTGTGCTGCTTCTTGTGGTGTTGCAGATGAGGAAGCTTGCACTATGGTATGAGCACTTGGTAGGGCAGGAACCTGTGAAAGACATTCCAAGTCAGCCATCTTAAGCAAATGTCTTTTGGCTCTTTCTACTAACTCTTCCTGAGATACAGGCTCTATCAAAGTATTTTTCTTCCATTTGTCCAGGTTTGCATGTCTTGATATTAGGAGCATGCTATCGTGCTCATAGCTGGAGAGTTTGTATTTTAGTCTCCTCTTGGATATGAAGCCATTGGGGTCATATGGTTTCCAAAGGAAGCTATATGTCAGGCCCATGCATTCCAATATTCTTTCTGCTTCCATCCACCCTTCTCTCTTGTTTAAGACAAAATGGCCCAATTGGTTTTTGACTTTGAGTTGAGCCTTCTTTCCTTTCCCTGAAAAATGGATTTGATTGGCATTGCCGAACTGTCTAAAGTACTCCAGGGCAAAGAGTCTCATGGGTACAAACCTGGGCAGCCTGAATGGTCTCAGCTCACAACCATATATTCTGATCACTGTGTGATGCTGATAGAAATACCAGTCTCCTATGCCATAGGCAGTGGATAGTTGAAGTATCCTCTTCATTTCATCAGTAAGTCTGGGAGGAGGTTCTGTCATAAACAGAGACATGGCCGGATGGATGAACAAATCTATAAACTCACAGTATGTATAGGGTGACTGTGCATGGAAGATGGAGCTCCAGTACACCACTGATCTTGGGTTTCCTGCAACATCATTTCTCTTGATCTCAAAAGAAAATTTCTCATGTTGGTGATAGAGGATGAGGTGATAGATATATGAGGTGTATTTAAACACCCTCTCTCTAGGCAAGTGCAGGAACTGTTCATGTATTTTGTCATAAATGTATGTAGCATAGTTGTAGCAGATGGGGGCCTTCCCAGGGGCAAACATCGACATCATAACTAGCACAGTTTCATCTAAAAACTCCGTTGATTTGTATCCCATAATTGAACTTATCATATGAGCCAAATCTAGCCCGAGTTGATTCAGGTATCCATCAAAGATGGGAGGATGCAACACTTTGTCTGTCTTCTTAACAAATAATTGATTTATTTTGAGGATCTCTGCCTCTGTAAGTAGTTTGGTCCCTTGGTTGATTAGGTCCAGGAGGGATAAAGGGACCAATTTCTTGTGAGTTTTAAACTGCACCATATCCCTGATAGCCTGAGGGGTGGTATAAAATACAACTTCCCCCTTGGGGTTCAATACTGCTCTCTTTGATGGGTCATAACAGCTGGCACACAGATAGATGAGGTCAGGGAATTGCTTAACTCGAGGCATTTTGAAGGTTGGCAGAGAAGACTCCCAAATTCCTAGGATATCTGTTCCATCTCTATGCCTAGCCCTGAACTCATTCAGCAGGTGAATGTGGTAGGTGCATCCCATTCTGGAATCTTCTGATATTTGATAATCTAGATCAGCAAAGTCTTGCCAATCTAGCTCTCTCTGTGGAGCATTTAGGGGAGTGACATTAAGGACTGCAGGGGTATCCATTTTTTACTCAAGTAACCTCTGAAATGGCGGATATGCTGTTTGCAAGAGTTCAACCGCGGGGGACCAAGGTTGACTGGGTAGGTGCACAGCGAAGGTTAACAATGCTGGCCTTTTGTGAGGGGCTTTCAATAGCAGGAAGACCTCCCTTGCAAGTTTGGGAGGAATTCAGGGATGTTCACGGTTGCGCGAACAGGGTAGGTTTTTTAGCAAGAATTACAGTCAATTCGGGGTCCCCGACGCTGTGTTTTAACTTTAACTGGTCAAACAGGGTAGGGTGCAATTGGTTTAACGGTGAAATTCTCAACTTAAATGGCTTTTATAGTAGTTTTTACAAGCAATTCTTAGAAAAACCAGTTCACAGGAGGTCGGAGGCCGAAATACCTGGTGAGCGATGGCGTGGAGTGAAGAATGCAGTTAGGTTCACGCGCTGGGTTCTTTGAAATTAGTTGCAGGCTGGCTGGTAGCGGGCGTCGTGAATTGCATGCAACTAGCTCAACAGCGAAATTCCGAAAAATATGACGAATTTGCGAAAAATAGCGAAAATATGGCCTTTTGGCTTTATTGGCGCGCTTTTTGGATGACGTCAGCATGACATCATCATGGGGGACCGGGTTGGATGACGTCAGCATGACGTCATCGGGTGACGTGGCGGTCAACGACTGGTCCACGGGGGCGATGACGTGGGCGGGACAGGTGTCGCAATATCGGAACAGGCCCTGTACGGTGAACGGGTTGTCAGGCGTTGCTCCGATGCAATCAGGGAATGACATGTGTCCTGGCGTGATGCTGGGCTGACGCAAGCATCTGACAGATATCGGAAGGTATCTGTCAGACACGTAGGGTGCTCCGATATTCATATGCGCCGTCGATCTGGAGGCGCGTGATCCAATGGTTGTCGGACGCCCAACCTGCGCGACTTGTAATTCCTCCTTTGGTTAACCTGTGGACGTCGGGTTTGCCCGAAATCAACGTCAGCCATAGATCTAACCCTGGCGCCATCCAACGGTCATCGGGCGGGCAATCTGCACGATGTGTAACTGTTCCTGGGTGGGCAATAAACAATGTTTTTTCTTTGCAGATGTGGCTGCGGGACCCTCCACGCACCAATTGCTTTCTTTGGGGAATTTTCAAAGGTTTCATTTATAAAAATATTTTGGTCCGCCAACCTTCGAAATACAAGCAACTTGCGGGTTTTGTATAAAGTTCGGGCAAAAATATTTTACGAAGGCGCAAACTATAGGCAAAGGGTTAGATGGGCTTTATGCAATATGAAAGGGTAAATAACCCCCCGACCTTAGGATAAAGCGGGGGAGGGATGATTTTATAATGTTTTCTGCCCTTTGAGTGATTTTCATGGTCTTTAAAGGTTTTTTCAAGGTTTTTTCAAGGTTTTTCAAGGTTTTCCAAGGTTTAATGGAACTTTTGGGTAGGGAAACTGGTTTGAGGTGGAGCAAAAGGTGAGTCAGGGTTCTCGACCTTGACCAGGTGTCAAATCAAGTCCCAGGGAGAGAATGTTATGGCTATAGTGCCAAGGAGGGGATATTTATGCATTGTGGGGTTTATACACCATGGTGTTTATAGTACTAGGGATAAAAGGGGTATAAGGAGCTAAATAGTAGAGTTAGTTATTAATATGGAAGAGACATGAGTGAGGGCTGATTCAACCAAGTTTTCTTTGAAAAAAACTTGGAATCAAGAGTAGATGAAAATGAAAAGATTTTTACACAAAAAATGTGGCTTTTGAAGGCCATTAGCATCATGAAAAAACTTTTGAATTTGCTGCATAAACCAGTGGATGAAGGGGTATTAGTAAAGAGTGATACACAAATGAGAACAAGGGAGTTAGTCATGCTCCAGTGTGTTGCTTCTCTTGTAGATGTTTCAGCAACTTTTGTCCTGAAAGAGATTCTGCAACCCCATCTACCTACCCAACTAGTTCACCTAACATTTTTTATTCCTTCTTGGAGGGTGCACTTGGACTTGCAAACCCTCTGCATGCCTTTTCTTTTCATTGGCTTTTTTGCTTTCATTCCCTATCTAATACAACCCTTATTCCTTCCAAGGTCCCAGATTAAGCAGTTGGGAACCTTAGCTTCTCTACCTAGCTACTGATCTGCCAAGATTAGACAGTTTGGACAGATTTCATTCTCTATTCTACAACATGGAAATTGAAAACATGGCATGATCCAGTTTAGACTGTTGGACCACCCATCAAAATTGAGTTCTCATCAAAATTGAGGCAGACATTGTCTTGTTAGGGAAATATGGGATCTTTGCATTAATCAAAGCAGAGCATATTTGGACCTTTTGATATCCAATCATGAAATATGAAACCTATTGGTATAGGTATCCAACAGGAGGGAGAATGCTTCAATCCAAAAGGCATTACATTCCATTTGTAATGTCCTGCAGGCACGCTGAAGGTTGTCTTGAACTTATCTTTCTCAGAAATGACGACCTGCCAAAAGCTTGATTTTAAATCAAACTTTGAAAATATTTTTGCTCCAGCTATCCTTCCTATGAGGTCTCCTTTGTGAGGGATATGATATGTATCATCAGCAAGAACGGAGTTCAAAGGCTTATAATTTATCACAAGCCTTGGTATACCTCTGATTTGTTCAGAACTTTTGTTTACATAAAATCCATAGCAATTCCATGGACTATTTGATTCTCTGATTAACTATCTATCCAATAACTGCTTAATTTCTTTCTCAAACAGTTCTTTGTATTCTCTATTCATTGGGATTGCTCTGCTTTTGTAGAGCCGCCCAGTGTATTATGCTTTATAGGGCAGTTCAACTGTGTACTGCTTCCTGTGCCAGAAAGCATTAGGCTCTTCTAAGCAACATTCATCTTCTATCCTCTTTTTGAGATCAACAATCTTCTTTTGGTTTATAGGATTTTCCACCTATTCTTCCACCTATATTGTGGATTTCATATATTTGAGATCTGTAAGTTTCACTTCTGCTTTGCCCAGTGCCTTGATTGTCTGGACCATGGTGGAAATTCTCGGCTTTGAGATGTAAGGCATCTCAATTCTTTTTGAATTCCCTTTAGAGGTTGGAACAGTAATAAAATAGCCAACTCTATTTTCCGTCAATCTTACTGAACCATGGGGTTCTATTGTTGCCAAGAAAATATTCCCTAGAATACAGTCCACTGGTATATCTGCAACTGCAAACTTTAGCTTTATACAATGTTGGTCAAAACAGATAGAAGCTTTGGGTACTTCATACCTGAGTGTTTTGTTTCCTAGACCAATTACTTTTCTGCCTGCAGAGATCCAGTATTTTGTCAGAATGACTTTTGTATTCAATATATTTACATATGCACCAGAATCAAGTAGTGCAATTAATGAAAACATTTCACCTTGTATGCAAATGTTTACCTGTACATGGTCCTGCTAATATTCAATAGCCAAAATCCACATCTCTCTAAATCCTATAATAGGATCTTTCTTTCCTTCAATGATTTCTACTTTTGGCTCTTTGAAGGTGGGTGAAACATCCCATTTCATAGGCATCTGTAACAGTGGGCTGCTTACCCTTTTCCATTTCTGCTACTTTAGACTTTAAAACATAGTTTTTAGTTTTGAGATTATGTATCTCTCTACTTATCTCCCCCAAGTGAGTGAGCGAACCTTATCCTGCAGTTGATGTCTTTGGAAGGATCGAGTATTTCGCTCAAAGGAGGCATCTACAAACAAAGGCTTTTTAGCAGTTCCTTTGGAAGAACTTGAAGAACGCAACTGATCAAGAAATACTTTAGTGAGTCTGTTCTTCATGTCGCCTTCTTCCATGGTGCGAATCTGTGAAAGAGTTTTCATATCTTCTTCCTTCGTTTGTGCCATCAACACTTTTTATTTTTGTGGTGATATATATGTTTCTTCAATGGAGGATTCAGTGTAATAGTTAGAATCAGAATCAGAACAAAATCGACATTTACAGTTTTCTGAATCTAAACAATCACAAGGCCGCATGTGAGTGTTTAATTCTTCTACAAATGAGGACTTAGAAGAGGAGCTAAATGAGTCAGCAGATGATTCTTCTAGTTGTTGCTGCTGAATCTGTTCTCTGATCACCATGTTAGGGCAAAGATCTGTTGTATGGCTTATGGATCCACATCTCAGGCACTGAATTTGGTTCTCTGTTTTGATAGCTTTGCCCTGTCTGTACAGAGGCTGAGATTTATTACCTCTATTTTTCTTCGACTCTTCTCCCACTGGACATTTATTGGAAGTATGTCCAATATTACCACAAAGCCAACAAGTAAGTTTGTTCCATTTCTCTTGTTTGGAGGTATGTAAATGTATCTCAGATGGCTTGTAGTAGTGTGTTCTAGGGATATACTTGTAGTATCCCTTTCTGGGCCTTACAGAGGTTGTGTGTCTGCCTAAGGCCTGTCTTTTGCCTTTGTGATATTTGGCAGTCTATTTATATTCTTTCTTGGCATGCTTTTTGGCTGTCCTTCTTTTAACCAGATGATCATCAATGGTTAGACCATATTTATCAGATAGATTTACTATCTGGAATCCTTGACAATTCTTCTAAGGATCTATTTACCTTAGAATTGGTACACAGACTAACCAATGATTTTGTAATGAGAGAATAAATCTCTCCCTAGGTATATGATTCAAATGGCAATTGAAATATTTCTTGTAGTCTGATATAATCAACAAATGTAGAAGGAAAGGCTGCAAGATATACCTGTGTCCACAACAAATTTTTTGAATCTTTCACCTCATATATTCTTTGCATCCAATCTTGGTGAAAGTCTTCGAACTGTGACATTTTATTACATTTGAAGTTGATTAGAATAACCTCATGTTTATTAGCAATCTCTGTTTCAGAGCCACACCAGTGCTCTAAGATCATTGAAGTCGGAGATCCAATCATGTTACTCTGTGTAGTCGCATCTGGATTATGAATAATATCCCCAACTTCATCTTTGAGCAATTCTCTCTCCATCTTTGTCAGCAGTGCTGGAGATGATTCTATCTCCCACCATCTAAGAAGTGTTCCACTGAAGCATTATATGATAGTTTTGCAGGCTTCAACTTCATTCTTTCCTCTGAGACACATTAATTTGTATTCTGTAAACATCATGTCATTCATCTATCTAACTTGACCAACACTGAGGTTATCTATATTCCATTCCCTATGTGAATTAGGGAAGAAAGTGTGTGTCTCTGGAAGTTTTCCTTTTCCATCCAGGTCCGGAGCTAAATATTCATTGAACTGACTCTCTAGTGGTTCATAGATGGGAAGAATCTGAGATTCTAATTCTTTTTCTTCTTTTTCTTCCTTGAACAAAGAAGTAATGGAAACTCGTTCTGTAGCTTCAAATTTATCAGAGGAGGAATGAGCTACTTCTTTTGGAAATAAATGGGGGAATCTGTCAACAGGCTTGACAGGATTTTGTATCTGTACATTTCTTTTATATAAGAAAGAGGTAGGGATTGGTTTATTTGTTTTTGACAAGTTTATCTTGTCAACTTTTTCTGTTAGATCTGTCAATAATCCCTTAGTAGTATCAATATGATCTACCATTTTTTCTTCTACTTCTTCAATCTTATCCAATGATTCTTTAACATAAGATTGAAAAATAGAAGATGAATAATGTACATCATTAAGACACTTATTTACATCATTCAGAGAGACTTGAACAGTATCAAACTGTTCTTTTATTTCAATAGATTTTGCAAAACTCATTTCTAGACCCTAATTGCAGTATTTGTCCAGTTGAGTTGTTCGTTGGCTTTCTGTATTCTTCCATCTATACCTAATGCACTGTCATCCCTGAGAACTAAAGGAATGGCCTTCGCAGTATTTTGATTTTTTCCTAGGATGATACCTTTATATGGAGGGAATGTAGATGGTGTTTCAACTCTATTACCATCTAAAGTAGACCAGGAATGTTTGGCTGAGGAGGAGGATGTTGTGTCAGTCATCAACACATTTTCTGATTGCACTTTTCTTTTCCAGACATAAAAGGAAATCCAAGAATTAGTCTTTTCCATATAATTCTTCCATTCTTGGGATACCCTGATTTTTTCCTCGAGTGTGTGACTGAGACCAAACTGTTGTGCCTTAGGGTGTGTATAGATGTCCCAATTAAACATCTCTTTAATCCAATGGGAATCTATTTTGGTCTTTATGCAACCATCCATTAAGGTGAAGAATTTGTGCATTTCAGGCACAGAGGGCTTGTTGCAGTCCACTGGTAGTGAGCAAAATCTTGACTGCGGAATGAGATCATTCATCTAGTCCAAGTATCCTAGGCCATATCTGGGCATGTTGCTTGCCCTCATTTTTCTGAACATTTCTATCAGCCTTGGATCTTCATTTTCCAAAGAAGGCAATTCGTGCATCATAAGAACATGGTCAGACTCATGGGGAAATCACATGTCTGAACATTTTGGATTTAGACAGGGATTTGCAGAGGTGGAAGGAGGTGCTTCACTGGTCCAACTCCCGAGGATGGTGGTTCTCATGTATGACAGACTCAGCAAGAAGACTCAGATTTACAGATGAGTGGCATTCAAGACACTTTACTTCTAATGAAGAAAAATTTACAGTTTGTGCAAATTCAAATAATGAAATGTGACAATAGGGATTTAGAATGGAACTGGAGCAAGCGGTATCTACAATGCTTGGATCTCGATATGCTGATGAACTTGTGCATGTTTGTTCTATTCATCTGCGGTCTATAGTTGATCTTCTGGGAAAAGATAAGACATCAGAGGACTGGTTCTCCTGGATGTCTGCAGAGGTTATCCTTTTTAAAGCAGGAGGCTTGGGGTTCGATACTACCCAGTGTTCATGGAAGGTGAGATCTTCCCATTGAATGGTTTGGTGTTCAATCTTCTGATTTTTGGAATCAGTTAAAACAACAACACTAGACTTTAAGTCTTTACTGGGTGTGTGGAGGACGACAGGATACAGAGTATTTGTATGCCAAAAACATCCTCTTGTCTGTATAGCAACGTTATGTATTTTTCTGTGCATGTCAAATCCAGTTGTCTGGATCTGTAGCTGTAAGATTTGGTCAATGGTTTGATCGAAGACATAAACAGAAAAGTTTGGGTAACAGTGGAAATACACTGGGCCATTAGACAAAGGTGCAACTATTCCTCCTATTAATGAATCAATGTATTTGTTGTGGGTCAAGTCTCTGACAGTAGCTAACATAAAGGTATTTATGCCTTGGTGGGTCAGAGGATTTATGTCGATTCTGATACATCCCAAATGAAGGTATTTGGTTTTAAGCCTCCTGGCTTCAGTTTGTAATTGTTTTGGATCAAGGAGAGAGATGGATTGTACACAATATGAGTTCTCCTGGATCTAACTTATTGACTCTTTAATGCGAATTCTAGTAGTAGCTTTTAAGTGAAATACTGATAAGTTTGAATAGACTTCAAATGCAAAAATGCATGGTAGCTGCCATCTCGTCGATGGTTGTGATTCTTCATACTCTAGTTCAGCTGAGTTTAAAACACGACTAGAAGCAGAGGCAAACATATCCCTAAGGGGATTTTCTTGTGCAGTTGATTCTCTGTACACTGCACGACAACAAGACTGCTGACTTGACTCACCAATGTATACTCAAGGACAACTGCAAGCCATTTAGTGCATTTGTAGCAAATTATTATGAAAGGAGGATTATTTTACCAGTGTACACACAAGGAGAAATGATATATTATCATGAGTCATGACTCATTAATGAAATTAATAGGAAAGGATGACTCCTTTACCAGGCTACAACGAAGGAGAAAATGATATATGATCATGAGTCATGACTTATGAATTACATGTTTTGATGTGTTGTTTGCCCAAGCCACAATTTCAAATTTATTTGGAAAGTTAATTTTTATTTGAATCTTGGTTTTTTTCCAAAAATTTAACCATAAAAATATTTAAGTAAACACTATAAAAAGAAAATTATAATAAATTCAAAATCCATCACTTAAATTTCCCAAAAATTATATTAAATTTTGATCAAAATCTTATCATAATTTCCACAATTTTCCTGTAAAAATTGTGGCCTCCTTATAATTGCAGTTGTTATTGCATTTATAAACGTAGAGTTGCTGTGATAAACTTATTGCATGTCTGTCCTTTAAAAACTTAGAGTTCCTGTTATAAACTTATTGCGAATCTGTCCTTCAAAAACTTATTCTTATTATAAACTTATTGTATGTCTGTGAAACTTGATCTTCACATTAGGCGACAAATAACCAGTTTGTTTATAAACCATAAATCTTTAGCAGTGGTATATGCCAATCTGTATATGCCTATCATTAGATTTTAACAGGGCAATAATCCAAAGGCCGATGGCCCATTTTGCTGCCTTGACTTGGCAATAGATACGTATTTCTGTACTTTTGATTGTGTGGAAATTCTATGAAATTAAGACTGCTGACTTGACTTGCTTTAGCGGTTTCTCCCTCACTGTGAACTGAAAAAGAAGTTGTCTTTTCATAGTATGGGCCGGCCAGGCATTTATGGCCCATTGTCAGGGTGGTTATTTTCAGCAGATCTCCACGCGGAATAAATATCTATTTGTGTCCTTTTGATTCTACTCAAATTCTATGAAATTGAGATTGCTGACTTGACTTGGCAATAGATACCGGTTTTTATACTTTTGATTGTGTGAAAATTCTATGAAATTAAGACGGCTGACTTGACTTGGCAATAGATACCGTGTGGAAATTCTATGAAATTAAGACTGCTGACTTGACTTGTTTTAGCGGTTTCTATACTTTTGATTGTGTGAAAATTCTATGAAATTAAGACTGCTGACTTGGCGGTTTCTGCCTCTCATGGCGTTGTTGTTCTCATCACTAAGTCGACATTATGAATTGGTGCATCAAGTCAAGTCAGCTGTTGCGTTTTTCTATCTACATGTAGAGAAAAAAAGGTTAATTTCTCCTCACGCGTAGATTTGTGAATCGAGTCAAGATTGCTTTTTATATTTATTAGTTTTTATTTATAGTTACTAAGTTTGAATTTGAATTCCGTAAGATACCATATGTTCTGGGCAGTACAAAAGAGGTCAAAGCAGTTTCCAAGATATGTTCTGAGCGGCGGAGTTGGTCCCTGTTATGTTTGATGCAGATGCATATGAGGATTTCGTTAAGCCTGTCACTGAGGAAGAGCTTCTTTCCGCTATGAAATCCTTCAAAAAGGATAGAAGTCTGGGGCCTGACGGATGGCCCATCGAATTTTTTATTCATTTCTATGACTTGTTTAAGTCGGACCTCTTGCACATGGTAGAAGCATCCCGTATGTCGGGGAATATCCACAGTGCTTTAACCTCCACCTTCATCGCTTTGATCCCCAAGAAGCAAGGATCTGCCTCTCTCCATGATTATCGCCCTATTTCTTTATGTAACTCTTTGTTCAAGATCATATCAAAAATCATAGCGGAAAGACTAAAGCCCACTTTAAATCAATTCATCTCCAGGAACCAGCATGCTTTCTTAAAAGACCGAAACATCTGGGATGCTGTTGCAATGACCCAAGAATGTTTATTTTCCATGGCGACGAACAATACAGAGGCGGCAATCTACAAGATCGATCTAAAAAAGGCATATGATTGTGTGGACTGGAGCTTTCTTCGAATTTTGCTGGCAAAAATTGGTCTCAGATCCAAAGGTATTGAATGGGTAATGGCCTGTGTAGAAAATGTGCACTTCTCTGTTATCATTAATGGAATTCCATCCTCCTTTTTCAAAGCCGAGAGGGGGCTTCGCCAGGGATGCCCTCTCTCCCCACTGCTGTTCATCCTAGTCATGAACACCCTCAACTTACAGATTAATAGGGCGGTTGCGGATAAGGAATGCCGTCCAGTAAAAATTTGCAAAGACATCTATCTTTCCCATAATTTGTTTGTAGATGATATCCTCATTTCGCTATGCTATGCAAAAAATCCTGGATCTGCATTTTCAACATCTTGCAAAAATTTCAATCAGCATCAGGTATCCTTATTAACAAGGATAAATCAAAATTGTTCCACACAAACTCCAATGAAGACCTCATTTTATGGATAGCATCCCTGCTTGGCATCGCACAGGAATCGATTGACAATGGTATAAAATACCTAGGTTTCAATTTGAAAGCAAAAGGCTATCGAAAACAGGACTGGTCTTGGCTCATTGATCGTTTTTACTACATGATATCGGGATGGGAACGGAGATTTCTTTCACTTGCGGGAAGATTTATTCTGGTACAGGCTGTGCTGTCCCAACTGGCAGTCTATTGGGCCCACCTTTACTTTCTTCCAATCTCCATAACAAAAAAAATGTGCTCCCTTGCTGCTAATTTTTTATGGGGTGGAAAATCCATTCAATCAAAAATCCATCTCGTCAAGATGGAAGATATTACAAGATCCCGGAAAGAAGGAGGTTGGGGCTTATTAGACCTGAAAGTTTTTGGAAAAGCCCTAATATGCAAATCTCTACATAGAGGAATTTTTGGGAATGGCCCATGGAGCAAGCTCATAAACAGGAAATACCTAAAGGGAAAAGGAATTGTATTCTGGTACAGGAGAAACTCCTTGGGAAAAAGGAGAGGCTCAGCTATCTGGATGGGTTTAAGGAAACTACAGCATTTCTCTATGGAAAATCGGCGATGGAATATCTTCTCTGGGACCAGCATCCACATTGGTTTTGACCGATTATTACATGGCCCATCCACCTTCTTCCCTCTCCCTCTGGCCCACTTCCTCCATTCAAAAGGTATTTTTACCTGGAACAAGCTGATTAAATCTTGGTCACACATGTCCCCTGTCTGGAAAGAAGCTACTGACCTTCACCTTCCTCCATCCCTCTCTCCTCTATGGTTTTCTTTTGTCCAAGGCCTCTCAAATATGGCTATTAAACGCGCTGCTTCCAAGGATTCATTGGTTTGGGCCCTCCCTTCCAAACCCCTTCCCATCTCTGTTAAAAATATTTATGTTTCTTTGACAAACCATCCTGCTTTCTTCTCCCACATGATCTTTCCGCCCCCCCTTTGGAAAGTCTCTTGCCCGCTCAAAATGGTCCTCTTTTTGTGGCTTGTTTTCTGCAAAAAGAATCTGACTTGGGAAGTGCTACAGAGGAAGGGTTGGTCGGGCCCGGGGCGCTGTTCTTTGTGCCTTTTGGACTCAGAATCAAATCTGCATTTGTTCTTTCAATGTCCTATAACAACGTCCATCTGGTATGACCTCTCTTTTTCCTTTGGATTTCCTCATCTTTCTTTTTCTTCTGTACAGGATGGAATCAGATGGTGGAGCTGCCAATCTGTGTTGTGGCGGTCCCTTTTCGCTCACTCTTGCTGGCTCATTTGGAAGTGGAGAAATGCTTCCATTTTTCAGGATACCAGGAGGCCGGTGTCTGCTCTTTTGAGCATTATAAAAGCTACTCATGTTTCCTGAGCCATCGACATCCTGAATCTTTTTGCCTTTTTCAGCTACATCTGTCGGGACTGGCTTTAGATTTTGGGTTTCTGTATCTGGTTTTTTAACTGTTCTTTTCCATGACCGAGTATCTGGAACCCTGCGGTTTCGGGGGTTTTTATTCTTCTGAAGAATATTCGGAACTATGTTTGTATATGGACTTTATGCTGTTTATGGGGGTTGTTTCTGGGCACGGGCTAACAAGCCCTCTTCATGGCCGGGGTCATAATTATGTTTGGCTTGTAAAATTTTGCCATTATGTCATCGCTTCACGGAAGCTGATCTTATATTCCCTTAATATATAACATCAAAGTTTTTTCTTCTGAAAAAAAAAAAAAAATTCAAATCAAATATTTTCAATTCTTAAAAAAATTAGATAATAGATATCTTAAAGAGTGATGTGTTTGTTAATTTTTTCCTTTATTTATTTTAAAGATTAAACAATTTTTATTAAATCTGAAAAGTATAACAATTTTACAGATAAAATTTAT
>APFE030923655.1:1234-16948 GCA_000404065.3 Pinus taeda | reverse complement strand
AAACCTATAAAGGTGGGGTGCTGGAAATGCGGAAAGGAAGGGCACTTCAGAAGGGAGTGTAAATCTAAAGCTCCTGATAAAGGAAAGGGATCTGATGATGCTCCTTCTGCAGAGGCAAAAACCACCTCAGATGAAGGGGGGATGTGTACTTGGCTTCTTCAAGTACACATGTAGATCATGAGGCATGGTTAATTGATTCAGGTGCATCCTTTCACTTCACTCCCCATAGAGAGTGGTTCTGCGAGTATGAGAAATACGATGGTGGTGATTTCTTCTTAGGAGATGATAAGAAGGCTAGAATCATTGGTCACGGGAAAGTAAAGTTGAAGTTGCAAGGTCGAAGGGTTAGAACCCTTCTGGGTGTCCTGCATATTCCTGCATTGGCAAGAAATCTGATTTTTGTAAGCAAGTTGGATGATGCAGGTGTAAAGACAGTGTTTGAGAAGGATACCTGCAAGATGGTTCGAGGAGCACTGATATTGATGCAGGGAGTTCGGATTGCAACTCTGTACAAGCTGCAAGGTAGCACTGTTGTTGACAGGTATAATAGTTCTATGGTTCCTGAAAATGGAGTAGAAAATCCAGTGATCTCTGGAGAGAAGACCATGTTGTGGCATCAAAGGCTTGGACATATTGGAGAGAAGGGCCTTTGAATACTTCATGGTAAAAGTATGGTAGAAGGTATGAGTAATAGCTCTCTGGATTCTGGTTTCTGTGAAAATTGTGTATATGGGAAGCAAAATCGGGTGAGTTTCCCTTTTGGTGGTAAGAGGATGAAACAAATATTAGAGCTTGTGCACAGTGATGTGTTTGGACCTGTGAAAGTTCCATCACTGGGTAAGTCTGTGTACTATGTATCATTTATAGATGACTTCTCAGGAATACATGGATATATTTCCTTAAGAAGAAATCTGAAGTCTTTGACAGGTTTAAAGAATTTAAGGCTTTGGTGGAAAAAATCAGATTAGAGAAGAAAATAAAGGTGTTGAGGGCAAGATATGGTGGAGAATTGTAGCAAGGAATTGAAGATTCTGTAGAAGGTGATTAGCACGACAAAAGACTACTCAATACACCTCAGCAAAATGTAGTTGTAGAAAAATGAACAAGCGTTTGATGGAAAGGGCAAGAAGCTTGCTCAGTGGTGCTGGTTAGGACAAGAATTTCTGGGCAGAGGCGGTGGATACTGCATGTTACCTGGTCAACAGGTCACCTTCATCAACATTGGAGGATAAGACTCCACAAGAAGTATGGACTGGTAAGAAACCCTCTCTTTCACATCTGAGGGTATTTGGATGTGATGCATATGTACATCTTCCAAAGGAGAAACGAACCAAGTTGGATAGTAAATCTGAAAAGTGCATCTTTATTGGGTATAAGGATGGTTTAAAGGGTTATAAGCTTTGGAACCCAGTAACAAGGAAGGTTATGTATAGTCGAGATGTGGTGTTCAGAGAGGTGAAAGATGTTATTAAATATGAAGTCCAACCAAAGGAACCTGTGAAGATAGAGTTTGAACTAAAGGAGGAAGATCAGACTCTGTAGCAGAGGAGGAATCAGAAGATGAAGAGCCACAAACTCCGGCTCTGAGAAGATCAGCTCGAGAAAGAAGGCAGCCAGAAAGGTAAAGTCCATCTACTTTCTGTTCAAACTTTGCTTTGTCTTTACTGATGATGATCCCAAAACTGTGAAGGAAGCAGTGATTCAGAGGATGGAAAACTCTGGAAAGAGGCCATGGTTGATGAAATGGAATCTTTGCACAAAAATGAGGCTTGGGATCTGGTGGAGTTGCCGGCTGGAAGGAAACCCATTGGCAGCAAATGGGTGTTCAAGAAGAAGACAAATGCAGAAGGGAATGTGGAGAAATACAAAGCTCGGTTGGTAGCAAAAGGTTATTCCCAGGTGCCGGGAATTGATTTTGGTGATATTTTTTCTCCTGTTGCCAAGGTAACTTCTATTAGATTACTTTTATCTGTTGCTGCTGCTTTTGATTTTGAGGTAGAACAGATGGATGTGAAGACAACATTTCTTCACGGGGATTTGGAAGAGGAAATCTACATGAAGCAAGCTGAAGGCTTTGCGGTGAAGGGTAAGAAAGAACTGGTTTGCAAGTTAAAGAAGTCTCTGTATGGGTTAAAACAGTCACCAAGGATGTGGTATAGAAATTTGATACATTTATATGGGGACTTGGCTTCACCAGAAGCAAAGCAGATCATTGTGTGTATTTTAAATTAATTGGTGACCATGTTATTTATCTGGTCTTGTATGTGGATGATATGTTGCTGGTTGGAAATGACAAAGAATTATCCAGGATTTGAAGACCCAATTGTCCTCCCAAATTCGACATGAAAGATCTTGATGCTGCAAACTATATTTTGGGCATGGAAATTAAAAGAGATCAGACAAAGAGGAAGATCTGGTTAAACCAGAGGAAGTATGTTGAGACAATACTGCAGAGGTTTAATATGCAGGATAGTAACCGGTGAAGGTTCCTATTCCTGTAGGTGTAAGGTTATCTACTGAACAGTGTCCCAAGACACAAGAAGAGGAAGAGGACATGTCCCGCGTTCCATATGCAAGTGCAGTCAGTAGCTTGATGTATGCAATGGTTTGTACTAGACCAGACATTGCACATGCAGTGGGAGTATTGAGTAGGTTTATGTCAAAACCAGGGAAGGAGCACTGGACAACACTAAAGCGGGTTTTCAGGTATTTCCGTGGCACTAGTGATTATGGTTGGTGCTACCAAGGAAGACCAGGATTGGACAGAGTGTTGGATATCCATGGCTTTGTTGATGCAGACTGGGCTAGACATCTGGATCAGATAAGATCTACAAGTGGGTATGTGTTTAACCTATTTGGAGGTGCAGTCAGTTGGATGAGTAAGAAACAATCTGTAGTGGCACTATCAACTACAGAGGCAGAATACATGGCAGCCACTCATGCAAGCAAGGAAGCAGTTTGGTTGCAGAGATTGTGTTCAAGTATGGGGTTAGTACAGGGAGCTATAAGGATAGACTGTGACAGCCAAAGTGCAATTTTCTTGGCAAAGAACCCTGCTTATCATTCAAAGACAAAGCACATTGATGTTCAGTATCACTTTGTGAGGGATATGATAGAAGACAAAAAGGTGTTGCTGGTAAAGGTGGACACTTTGAAGAATAATGGAGATGCATTGACAAAGTCTGTGAGCTCTGAGAAGTTCCCTTGGTGTAGAGAAACAATGGGCATTTCAGGGCTGGAAAAGTGACTAAGCTCTCCTCTGGCCCCCTATGGAAAGAAAACAACAAGTGGGAGATTGTTGCGTTGTGTTATATTCTTTCAATGACTAACCACACGTAGTGAACTGGGGGATTAGAGGGGGGGTGGAGCGCCCCTTTCGTTGCACCGATTGCACAGCGGGGGGGCGACATCCCCTCCTGTCTGGGGGTTTTGAGGGGGTTGGGTAGCACCCGTCTACGGGGTCCGGGGCAGCGCCCCAGGAATTTTTTTTTTGGACCCTATATTAGGTTGGGCGAACCTACCTATGGTTTTCGGTCCATAGTTTTGGACGCAATGATTTTCGGTCCATGGTTTTGGACGCGATGGTTTTTCAGTCCATGTTATTGGATGCTTCGGCATGTATAAATATGTATTGTAACATTGAAAGGAACATAATGAAAAATCAAGCTGGTAGTTCCGGTGTTGGGATCCATTGGGAAATCTCTGTGTATATGTGTTTTATGTGTTATGCTCTCGCATTTTTATTTTTCCTGTGATTTAGAATTCGTATGTAGGTAATTTATGTACGGGGTTAAAACCTATAGTTTTGAAGAGAAGGAATGAAACATCGCACAAAACATCATTAACTTCACTGTACACCATATGTAATGGGAGGACATGGTAAGTGTTCTTTTTACCATCTGCCAAATGTTTTATTTCATGACACACATGTCTCAGTGACCTCGGTGTTCATCACCCCCATCAGAACCCTTTTAGATTATTATTATCATTAATTATAAAAAGATTAATATATATAAATACGTAACAATATTTTTAACTATAAATATTTTACTTATTTCAAGATTCTTAATCTATAAATAAGTCTCATTAGACTAATTGGCACATCTACTTTTGAATAGAGTTTTTATAATTTTAATATAATTATTAATTATTGATAGGTTGATGATAAAGATTTAATCTTATGGAATATTCACATAATATTTCTAATAGTATTCACCAATAGAGGGTTGATATATATTTTAATGATAGTTATGTTTGGGTTGATATTTATTTTAATGATAGTTATGTTTTTTTTTTCAATTTATCCAGAATTGTCATATAAATTAAATGTCTTGTAAATATTGATAGACATCAATCTATTATGAATTTCAAAACACTTACTTTATGATACATTTCACATTGCTCAAATGAAAAATTAAAAAAACAGTAAATTATAACTTATTTTAAATTATTATTAATCATATTATTGATTAAAAAAATTAACATAAAAGTTAATAATATATTCATTTAAAAAGTCATGTAAAATATTCTTAACTATGGAGTTTCACCCCACTTTCCCATGGATATTTTTAATCTGTAAAAAGACTTTGTAACAATATCATAGGCCAATACAATGACTTCTCAATAGATACACAAAAGATCATATCTCATTTCATGCCATACTTATTCATATGATATTTTTTTGATAAATGAATTTAATTAATAGAACAAAAATGACATAACTATTTTGAAGATAAAATTACCACAAAATATTCAAGAATATTTCATAAACATTAAATCTCTATCATCTACTAATAATTATTGATAAATAAATTATAATTATAATTGTCCTATTCCAAAACAAATATATATCTATCTCTATAATTAGAATAGATTGAACCATGGTATTGTAACAAAGTCTATTTACAGGTAAAGAATTTCATATAATTTCAATAATAAAATGGGGATGAATCTCCATGATTAGAAATCTTGTTTACATGTTTAATATCCATAATTAATATATGCTTAATTCATATATTTAATTCTTTTTTTATAATTAATAGTTATAATGATAAATAAAATAATAACAATTTAGTTAATTATGCCTATAGCCATGTTTATTTTGGAATAAGACTTCAAGGATTTTAGGTTAATTGTCAATAATTATCAGGTGGATGGTAGGAAGTTAACCTCCATAAGATATTTTACTATATTCTTAGTAGTATAGACAAATTAAAGATTAAGATTTATTTCAAAAGCAGTCATCCCTTTTTTGCCTTTTCAATTAATTCATTAATTAAAAAAAATCATATGGTAATAAAGGCTATTTACAGATTAAAAGTTCCATGATAAAGTGGGAGTCAATCTCCATGATTAAGAATCATGTTTTTATTTATTTATAAATGTATATATGTTTAACTAAAGTTATAATTTAATTGATTTTATATTTTTATTTTCTTTTTTAAACAAATTGAGATGTATGATGGAGAACGTAGCACTTTGTTACTTATTATGGATTAATCCATATAGGTATTTAGATAAATAAAATTTATATTTACCATAATGATTCTTGTAACTTATATAAATCAAGAATCTTTAAACATTCAATGATCCACATTTTTCTAGGGGTTTTTCACCAAAATAATAAATCATCTTATTTTATTATAAATTTCATTAAAAAAATGAAATACTAAGTTTTTTTTTAATAACAAAGATTAAATTTAGTTTAGTTCTAAGAAGGAAACTTAATTAGTAATAAAGTCATCTAAAATTTGTAAAAATCTAGAGATCTAAAATTCAAATCCCTAATTATGCAAATCCCCTTAATTATAATCTAGTTAATAAAAAATAAAAATTAGAAACTAAAAACTTGATATAAATCTAAAATATCATTTTAAATTTTTCTAAAAAGTACAAAATAAACAATTAATTTTATAGTTACGTGGAACATCTATAATTTATAATTGATTAGTGTTTATTCTTATAATTATAATGGTTAATGATTATTGACATTATGTTAATATAATGTTTTATTTTTTATAATTTTTTTTTAAAATACAAAATAAAACAACTAATTTTATGGTTTCGTGGAATATCTTCCATTTATAATTGATTAGTGTTTACTCTTATAATAATAATTGTTAATGATTATTGAGATTACGTTAATATAAAGTTGTTAATGGTACGAGTAATATTGTGTAGTAATTGCATGCATAAACCCGTGTCTATCTCTATATTAATTAGTTGATTGCATTGAGAGGATGAGACTTTCTTGTAAATTTACATTAAAAAATGTTTAAAAAGTAAAAGAACAATAAATAAAAGATAAATATTGAGATATATACATGTATTTAGTAATATATATATATATATATCTATAATAACAATAGAAAGTAAGAAATTTAAATGTATATTATAACAACAAAAATTTAAATGAGTTTATATTTATTTTAAATAAGATTTATAAATATTGATATAAATTATATGTAAATTTGATATAAATTAAATGATCAAAATTTATATATTAATAAATTTGATTTTTTTTTTATTATTATTATGGCTAATAAATTTGCATTTAAGTTGGATCTAGATTGGTAATAAGACAATGGAGATAATGACATAATAGAAAAGCAAATGAGTGAAATGTTTAGTTTTAGAAATGGAAATTTTTTATTTTCAAGAAGTGCCCCATATCTCCATATCATCAAGCATTGACAGAGGGTGACAAACGGTACTAGGTACATTGCAAACTCATATTCAATTTGTCTGATATGAAGAGTATGATAATTAAAACCTACTTGTAAGGAATATGATAATAAAGAAAATGATATAAAATGAATCTAATTGTAGGAACACTCTTAAGTACACCATTTTTTTATTTTTTTGATAAAATTTTCTCTTCATATAAAATATTTTCATACTCATTGTGCCATACATACAAGAAAATTTTATCAACAAAATAAATTATATATCTAAAGGTCACAAAGTTATAAAATAGTAACTAGTAGTAGATGCAACTTTTTAAATTAATTCATCCATCGAATGATTATAACCAACATAAAGGATTATGCACATACAAGTAAATCAAAGGTACATATACCAACAATTAAGGATTTTGTAATTATAAAACATTCCTTGAAACATCTAAAATCAAGTAACTAGGCATCGTTATTATACTATGATCTTCATACAACCTATGGCATTACACATTACACCTGATAATAATAACACATTTAGAAATTTTCTAAAATACCATCGATACCATGCACTAAGCGGTTTGAATTTGAAATTTATTAGTTGATTCCTCATGTAATTTTCGAATTTTGGTGACCTAAATAAACTTCATTGACTCATTAGTTGATCTCCCAAACTTTCCTTGGGTACTCTCCTTCCTTGCAGAACCCTAAGTTGTGACTAGATTGTATGAAAAATGAAAATACTATTGAGTGGAGGAAACCCCTGAAGCTCAAAAGATTCCTACTAACACGATCTCCGCTTCCACCAAACTCACCATAGATCTCAATAGTCACTCTAAGTACACAATGTCATTAATATATTCATCCAATATTAAGGTATCCAAAAATGTCTCTTTCTTATAACTTGCCCATTCTTTCATAAAAAGTTTCAATAGTGAAACTTGTCACCTCATACAAAACAATTATTCTTTTTATTGTAATATTCAATTATTCATCTATCCATGTGTTATCCCCTCAGAAAAGGTCTCATGAAATATTTTCAATTTCTTATTAAAAAGGCTATTTTCCTTCACCGACACATGTTTCCCTTTTTCTTCTCCTAATTGTCAATGGATCCCAATTTATACTCTCTATTTTGTGTTTATTAACTTAAGTCAATAGGTAGGTCTCATATTTTCTTCTCCAACTACTCCCTAATTTTTCTCAAGTTAAAATATTAGTTGGATATTTTTGTGTTATGCTCTTTCCACATGGAGGTTCTCTCAATGTAATTCATTTTTTCAACATTTTAAATTATTAATCTCTAATTTAAAGCACACCCCCCTTTTCTTAATGAGAATAAATTATCATTAAATTAATGTTTATATTTTAACTCTATGTCTCTTTTTCTCTTTGCTATTAGAAAAGTTTAGATAATTAAGAGTTATTTATATATACATATGTATATGAATATATATTTAAGGTTTTCCAAGAGTGAGGATGGTATGGTTACTTTATTCTATTTGGATTTCATATATAATTATTCTCCCTTTCTAAGTCTACCTTCTAATTTGATTTTCCTTAAAATACTCTTACTTACATTATGTGTTTTAGTTCTTATCATTGCATGAACATAAAAGATCATTTACCTTCTAGCATTGTCTTAATGCCAAGGGTTCCAAGTTATTTTTTACCTTGAATAAATTCATTTTGAAGTTCCAAGGGTGTCATGTTGTTTGCCATTCATGCATCTATGACTGAGAGGGGAAACTGGGCATGATGGTGGAGACCACTGTCATCTCTTGTGCCACCCTCTTTTGTGAGATTAATGGGTTAGTGATCAAGGAATCCTCCTTGATGTGTGCCCCCCAACAAATACTCATGAGTAACGGGCAAAAGCATGGAGTTAGGTTGCACTTTTTGGAAAAAAAAATGATGCGTTTGAGTGGGAAAACAATGTCTTGATTGAGCCTTTTTGAGGGCTCGATCGTGCTCCTTGGGCGCTAAAAAAAAAGCTTGATCGAGGGTTAAAAAGTAACACTTGATTGAGCTTTGGGGCTCGATCAAGCCTTTTTTTATATATACCGCTCTCATGATCTACGCGCGAAATTTACACAGACTCTAGGAGCTCGACCGAGAGTTTGACCAAGATTATTGGAGCTCTATCGAGCAATGGAGCCTTGAAACCAATCTCTCCAACCACCCCACCAACATTGTAGAGGCTCAAACTAAGGTAGGTACTTTATTCTTTGTCTTTATTATTTTAGTTTTTTTGCAAATTGTAACAAATTAATAAAAAAAAAGAAACCATGTACAAAAACCATGAAACCATACGAAAACTATGAAAACCACAAAAAAACCCTTCAAAGAAGCTTAGAAAATCACAAAACCAACTAAGAAAACCATATAAAAAAAACCTTCAAAACATAGACCAAAACCACAAAACCAACCTAGAAAACAATAAAAAAAAACCCTTCAAAACGACCTAGAAAACACTCTGAAACCACCAAAAAACTATAATTTAGGTTTCAAATTTGTTTTTTACTTACAATGTTTTTGGTATTAAATGCATCTTTTCTAATTTTGAATGTTAAAAACATATTTTTTCTAATTATTTTAGGTTTTAAAGTTTTTCTTTAGGATTTTGTGAAGTAATTTTTTATTTTTATTTTAAATTTTTAAATTTTAAATTTTTTGTTATTTAAATACATTTTAAATTTTTAGCAAATTTTGACGGAAAATATACCCTAAAAAAACTCCAAAATAGGAAACAAAAAAACTATAAACCAATAAATAAGTAAATTTAGGAGCTTAAGATCATGTTGTGCTATGCAAACAACCCCCCCATTTCATATTATTTTTATTCACAAAAACATTAAAATATGAAATAGGTCCCTTTAAAAATAAAATTGATATCAAAACTTTTACTTTATAAAAGTCCGATAATCAAAGGAGCCCTTTATGAATGACCCTTTAAAAGCAATATCTATTTAAAAATGGAAATAAAGCAAATATTCACTTTATTGCGATAAAGCGATCGGAGGATCGCATATCGCAATAACATGAAGGTTGCACCTAATGGCTAAAGGATTTCCCCCGATGCAATATAGTGTTCGGCGATCAGCGATACCCAAAACCACCACTTAAGTGCCCCATATCAATGCCCCGATGCGATAAGCTATCGACGATCGACAATCGGCACATCCCCTTTATTTTTACAAGCATTGCGCATATGCCTTTTGCCGATGCGATATCGCAATCGGCAATCGGAGGGTCCCCTCGTTTCATTTCCATTGCGCATATGCCTTTCGCCGATGCGATATCACAATCGGCGATCGGCGATACCAAAGCATTGTTAAAGCCAGTCATGCACCCCCCCCGATGCGATGCGATAAGGCACGGTTTTCAATAAAAAAGCCATTAAAGTGATTGGAAAGCCCGATTTAATGATAATTAAGGCATAATCACTCCCGCTCGGCCGCCAATACGCCCATTGCATGCTTTAAGAGATCTTTCGACCAAATATTGGTATAATGGGCATTTATAAGGTGGCAGGATCTATACGGTCACTTAATGAATCCATGTCCTAAGATCTGCCTATAGATCGTCTCCGCGCCGTTTTACAAAAGCAAAGTATATCAACGTTCCTCTTTTCATTTTGCTATCAACTGTGAGTTTTATTGCTATCTCTGTGTTACGCCAAAAATTGCCTCTCTGTGCAGAATACAGTTTTTCAAAGCAATTCGGGCATGATGGGTAAAAAGTCGAAGAAAGTTGCAGGTGTTTCCAATCCACCAACTGCAGCACAAGCAGTAGTAAACAACAAAAAGGGCCTGATATCCGACACGACATGCGCAGGCCTTGCCAGAACAACTTGGCAAGGAACTTATGACTTGATAGAGGCTGAGAAACCAACGCAGGCGGTAGATGAAGCTACCACAGATTCATTGAAGAAATCAGAGTGCACTCTCAAGAATTTGGTCGATTCCTTCCTCCATAGGATAGCAGCAAGGGAGAAAATGCTCCCATACACCGATGTCGTGAAATGGGCAATTGAAGAAATCCCCATCACAGACCGAACTTTCATCGCAAAGGATGGGAGGATTTTTGGGTCATTTAAGCCAGAAGATCTGAGGCAAATGTATCATTTGCCTAAGCCAGAGAAGATATATCATAGCGCCTTTTTGGAGAAATTCGCAAGAGAGAACGAGATTGAGTCCGAACCTATCAAGGACTGGAGGCAAATACCAAATAAGCACAAGCATGAATCATCCGGTAAGTACTCAGTCGACTCTTTGTGTTCTCCTTATTGCTACGCCGGTATAATGATGTGTAGATTGTGGGGTTTGCACGACTCTGCCATTTTTACCATTGAAATGGTTCCTCTCATGGAGGCGGCACTGAACAACACAATTATGGATTGGGCTACTATCCTTTCGAATAAGCTAGCATTAGCTGTTAGTGAGTTTAGGAACAAAACTAGAGTCACTGAGAGGAAAATTCCCCCGTTCTACTACAGTGCATATATCTTGGATACCTTGTGTTTTAATTATGAATTCCCTACTCTTGGTTGGAGGTGGACCGCACAGGACCCCTCGCCCATTCATATTTACCATCGCAAGATGTGGAAGTAATCCTATAAAAGCCACATGTATCAGATTTGTAATGGTTTCATGATTCCTGTTTATTATTCAATTTTTGATAAGCCTATTCCTAGGATCACCTACCTAGCCTCTTTTGACTTGCCAGCAGTGGGTAGTTGGTTTGGTGAAGAGTATTTTACTTATGTTAGAGTCTTTGGCAGCCAAGCCAATCCTCATGTCCTCCCCTTATATGTCCCTGACAAACTCCTAGCAAGGGAAATTGCATACCAAATTACAGCTGAGAGCACCACACAAACTTTCAAAAAGGAGAAGAAAAGGGGCTGGCCTGCTTTTCCCTTCAGATGTGGAGTCTTCACCCTGCATGATCTAAAACATGCGGAAAAAGAGGCCAAGAAGATGCAAGCTCTAAATCTTGCCACCATTTCGAATAGAGCATTTGACCCAAAGCGAACTGCATATGCCGCTTTGGAACATGCCAAATTAGTGACATTTGATCATAAGGAAGATATGTTTGATGATGTTTTCTCTGCAGCCGAATTGATATTTCAGGCCAAACAACTCGCCAAGATGCGATACAACGATGAAGGGTTAATTGAGTTTAATAAACTCAGGGAGGAGAGGTTGCAAACTCTGCCTCTAGATTTATTAATCCCAACCAAATCAACATCATCAAGCGAGCCTGGCCAACAACAGACAAAGGAACCTCCTGATACAACGAAGGCCAATAATAATGAGCAGGAGGAACAACAAAAGAAAGATCGACAGGAGAAGCTGAAGAAAGAACAACAAGAGCGCTCAAAGAAAGAGAAGGAAGTGCGCTCAAAGAAAGAGCAGGAAGAGCGCTCAAAGAAAGAAGAGGAATATAGACAGCGCAAAGAGCACGAGGACAACCAGTGAAGAGAACAGGCAGAGATGCGGTAGAAGGAACAGGAGCAACAAGAAAAGAAAAAACAAGAACAATTGCTAAAGGAGTCTCAGTCTAAACAAACCACCACCGATACTAACAAGGGTGCTATCACAGAACCTGAACTGCAAAAGGAATGGCAGCAATTCAGCACCATTATCAGTGGAGGAAAATACTCACAGAATATTGATACTCCTAAAAGCAGCAGTGTACAGGATGATACCTCATCTCAGGCTTTGAGCGGAACCAGCGGCCCACCTAAAACTAAGGATGTGGAAATAATTCCGAAAGGTCCTAGCGACCAATCACTCTACAAGTAGAAGATATTCCTCCATTGGATGTCTTCTACAGCCCAAGGCACAGAGCCGTGGTAAAGCGATCGAGAAAGAGACGAAGGCTTGATCAACCTTCCATCTTTCTAGAACAAACGGTCATGGGCAATGTACTGTGGAAGGAGAAACTGGATCCCTCCGATGATCTAACTAAATTATCACAGTACGCTGGAGCTTATTCAGCTGCAACTATCGACAAGGAAGCGGAGGTAAGTCTTCTATTAAAGACTAAAGACCAGGAGATCTCCACGTTGCAAACAGAATTAGCGGATGTAAAAGAGAGGGTAATACAAGACGAGGAACAATTAGCAGAACAACAACAAAGGCCAACGCGTGCAGGCGAACAGTTAGCAGAGCAACAACAAATAAATAGCCAATTGGATCAACAATGGGAGGAGGAGAAACAGAGGATTAATCAGGCAGAAATCCAGAAACAAAATGAATTTACAGAAGCTTTGGAGCAATTAAAAGCGGCAAATGAGCAATTGTTAAAAACCAAGGATGAGCATATCGCTCAAATTACAGCGCAGCTAGAGAATATCAAAGGAGATTCGCAGATAATGGAATTCAGAAAAGAGGCGATGTTAAACAACAATGCGCTTATAGCACAAGTTAAACTCTTGACTCAATACCTCTCTCAAGCGGAACCACTCTGCGAATTAACTACAACTGTAAATGAGCAGGTAGAAAAGGCAAGGGATGACTTGAATCAAGCCGATGAAGCTATTACAGCATACCTCGAATGGCAAGATTTGAAGTCGGGAAAAGCCTCCAATTTGCCAAGAATACTTGAGGTTCATAAGGACATACTATTCACGGAGTGGCACACATAGGTGTTAAAGGCAGAAAGAGCAGCTTCAAGGTGCAGATTGACTTCTAACAATTTGATTGATCTAGTTAATGATACAGTCTAAATAGCAAACATCGTTTCCCAGTGTACGCTCGGAAAGGTTACTACAGCGAATACATTGGAGCAAATGTGTTATCCAGAGTTAGAAAGCAGAGGAAGGTTAATCACCGGGGTTAACAGTTTAAGCATAGAAACATATTGGAATTTCCTAATCAAGCCTCATGAACAAAGAGCCGCCCTCAAATGCTTAAACGATGCCGTTCAATGTATGATCCCCGACATCCAAGACGCCACCTATGCTGCCCAGCTCAGTTCGCGGCTCAACAATCCTCCTGAAATTGAGCCAATTCTTGCCATCAATCAACTCAGGTTCAAAGGAAAGCAGCCGACAGAATGAATCATCCTCCAGCTCCTCAGATCGCCAACAGAAATAGCAACAAGAAGTTATTGATATCAGCTTAGTTATCATTTCTGTTTCATAGATATTTAGATTAGCATAGTATTTATAGAGCCTTTCATGTTTTTAGAAAGGGTCGTAAAATTTTGTAATAGACTTAACAGACTGGAGTTTGCACTATTGTGCTTCAGCCTTTATTCTTTTATGAAACTCAACTAGTCGCTTTTACTTTAATGGAGAAATTTCTTGATACAATTATGCACTATTGTCATTGATTGAGGAATGTTTATGCGTTGAGGGAAAAGCCACACATAGCGATTGATATCTGGGATTGGCCTACAACTCAAATGGTACTTCTATCTTTGACTGAAGTCATTCTATGTATGTGAATTATTATGTAATTATCTTGCTATCATTGATTGTATGCATGCGCTATAACAACAAATCTTGTTCATTCCACTATTGGGTGTTTATATGATATGATTTTACTTTTAATCATGTATATGTTGATGATATAAATGTGTAAGGTGTAGTAATATCGCTTTAAATTGTTGCGCTTAACTATTTAAGCACAGCAATCCTAAATGGTTCAAACATCTATGTCTTAAGGATACAGTCATCTATATGTTTATCTTTGAGATATAGAGCATCAAAAGCTACGCTTTAGAGCTCAATAGATTCCCGGGATAGTTTTATTTGTTTATATTTTGTCAATAGTATCAGTCTTTTTCCTATCACTAGTGTTACTTATAAAACATTCATTCATCCCATTTTATCTATTTCTGGGAAACTGGTCCCATTACCCCCAGTCGGAGCCACTATCCCAAATGGAAAAGGAGTTGTACTAAGGTCCGGACCGGGTGGTTTCCACAATGTTGATGCAACGATTTTCGAGGCATCAACATTTTTGGCGCTAGAAGGAGGGCCCTGACTGTGAATGGCAAGCAAACCTAAACCTGCAAGCCATTCTAAGAGTATTTCTCCCTCCAAATCTCCTAGTTATTCTCGATCGCATGCTGGTTCTCCAACGCGCAATCAAGAAGAACAGGAATCAATTACCACTGCTCACACCCATCATACTTCAGAACAATTGAGTCTTGAATCCCCTGAAGTCTAGTCTCTTATCCATAAACTTCAGACCTTCTCGATTTCGCCACAAAAATCTGAAGTATCACAAAGCAGTGCGACTTTGCAGTTCAATATATCTCATCCACCTACCAGACTCCAAAGCGAAAAGCTTGGTATCGAACCTATTGAGTTCCCTTTACCCAAAAGAAAAAGGGCCAAGAAACATACCAAAGGGTCTGATAGTGAAGAACTTTCTTCCACATCATCCGTTTCATCTCCTCATCTGCAAAGTCAACCACCCACTCCTCCATTACATATTGTTGTCCACCAGGGAACAGAAGCCTCAACATCTCAATCTGCTCACCCTTCAGTATCATCTGCTTCCCATACATATGGAATCCCAATAGTAGTATCAACCACTGGTACTATTACAATGGTAGATCCATGGACCAGACCCGGCGCAGTCAATATGCCTGCGCCATTGCATCCTTTACCAGATGCACCTGAAAAGTGGCTCCCTAAATTTAACCCAGATGATGGAACTCAGGCCGAAGAACACATTAATAATTTCATGTTGTCGGTCAACTTGAAAGGGGTAACACAAGAAGATATTGTTGTCAGAATTTTCCCTTATACTTTGCAAGGATCAACAGGATCCTGGTATTTCTCCCTACCCTCTGGTTCTATTACCAGTTGGGATACATGCCAAGAGCAGTTTCTTACTAAGTATGGAGATGATAGGTCTTTAGCAACTCTAATAAACGATCTCTCCAACCTGAGAATAGAACATAGGGAACCCATAAAGGAATTTAATGCCCGCTTCAATAAACTCCTCAACAAAATCCCTACAGCTTCCAAACCAAGTGAAAAAATACGAAGCGAATGGTATATCACTGCCCTACCTGC
>APFE030923641.1:0-14507 GCA_000404065.3 Pinus taeda | reverse complement strand
ATTCTATTGCTCTACCTGTGGGAAAATTTCATATACAGTGTTCATTCTTCTATTTGAAAAGGATTCATGTCGCCCATGCCCTTTTCAACTTCCTAATCATTCTCTCCATTTCTTTGTTATGTTCCATAGTTTCATTTTGTATCCATTTCTGGCGAGATTTTTCGAGTGAGATCAGGTAGAATTCAATTCTATTGCTCTACTTGTGGGAAAATTTCATATACAGTGTTCATTCTTCTGTTTGAAAAGGATTCATGTCGCCCATGCCCTTTTCAACTTCTTAATCAATCTTTCCATCCCGCCACATTTTAAAACTAAATTTGCTATGCTTTCAACCTACCTTGCCTCACGAAATAATATGTGCCTTCAATTTAAGTTATTTATTCATTGAGGTCCAGTGGTCCCATAACATCCCAGAAATACAGTCATTCATAAAAATCACTCCTTGTTTTCATTTCCACTTACTAGCCTAAGACAAATAGTTTATTGTAAGTCATCTCAGTCCTTCTCGTGCATCTATTCACTGAGTGTGACCCAGAGAGAGCCCTCTCCTGTTCTGGTAGGGCTAGCTACCACACTGAGCGTGGTTTGTGGTTACCCTGAATTTTGCCTTCTTTCAGCCTGAGGCGGATTTAGGTGCTAAAGAGTCCCCACTGGGGAAGCGCTCATGCGCAAATCTGTGCATGGCCCCACTTGGTGCATTCTCTGTAAGCAGCAGTCAGAATCGACCATTCATCTATTTCTTGCATGTGGAATAACTAAACAAATATGGAAGATGGTGACTGAAGAGCTCGGTATTGTAAATAATTGGGAAAATGAAATCATCATTGCAGCATGGGAGAACTGATGCAGGAGCATCTGATTCAGAGGAAAAATCTTCTGATTTATTCCATAAAAAATCAAAAAAAAGTCTACAGGCAAGGAGTGGGATCCTTAGCCTGCTGTTTCCCATGTTTTTAGTTAGATTTAGAAATAGAATATGCCATCTTTTTAGATAGAATAAGGCATGACAAAGAAAAGCTAAGATTTTTAGGTACTGTTGCTTTGTTTGGGTAATTGTTTTTGTAATAAAGCAGCTAGAAATAGGAAGAAAAAAAATGGGAAAAAATCAGCTGCTAAGTAGGAAAGTTTTCTTCTAGAGTTAGAATTTCTTTTATGCATGGAAAAAAAAAAAAAAGACAGTGTGTGTCTTGGTACAGGAGGGAGCGCGGACCTTTGAAGAGAAAATGTTGTTTTACCCGTGAAAAGGGGAAGACTGCGCTGTTCATATTTGATGGATTGAATAAAACAATCAAGAAGTGTGTTTCATAAAACCTGGCGGTGTCAATTTTATATGCATGCTTGTAAATTGTGATTTAGTAGTGCGCATACTGTAATTTGTGTATTTTTGTATGACTGTAGATTTTAATTCGAAAGCAGTGTGGTCTATTGAGAGACGGTGTCAAAACACCATATAGCATGACCGATTCCTTGCATTATTCTGTGGATGCCAAACGCTGTCATTATAATTGAAACCGTATGGTTTTGTTAACATTGTATTCATCGGACTGTGGTTTTGTCCACGCTGTGCGCTGCCTCCATAACCAAATGCGTTGCATAATAAAGGTCGAACAGTGTTTGTATAAGTTTGATGAAGAGTGTTAAACCATGTGCGCAGTCCATAGAATAATTGAAATACGCTGCTGGAAATTGAATTAGTTTGAACAGTGATGTGTTGACACTGCTCTGTCGCTGCCGGTTGTATAGGGTGAATTCACAATCTTCACATGTGGGCGCGTTCAGAGTTTTGTGTGCTCTATATATATATATATGTATACCTTGTTTTCGTTTATGATGCCAGGAAGTTTCATAAAATATTGGAGTGCGTTGAATGCTTATACTCTGTTTCATTAAAGTGAACAGATATTAATTAAAGTGGCAGCAAGGCGAAACTATAGTGAATTGTGACAGCTATTATAGGCAATCTTTTATTGTATTGTGTTGGGATTTCATGAGTGATGATCTCCAGGAATTGGGAAAGGAACACACTGAGGACATAGAAGATATAGCAACCAGATTTGGAAGATTGTCGTTGGAACCAGGCAGCAGTCCATCAAGAACTGGTATCATGCTCATTCCGAAACAAACCGTGCGTGCCTTCCCCTTATCATTAGCTGGGTAATTTGGTTGGTGAGGAACAAAATGATTTTCGAAAGTGGCTTGATTCGTTGGCAATCTGTCACCGTTAAAATCATCACAGCATACCATGAACTGTCAGTAATTACCCCTCCTCGCACCCGCAGACTAGCCGCCCCGGATCCCATTGACCATTCTAAACCATGGGCCTTTTTCGACGGTGCTGCACAATAGCATGGATGTGGCTGGGGGTTCATCCTATATTTATCAGAGAATCATTATTTCAAAGTGAAGATGGGTTTAGACATGGGAACAAACAATTTCACTGAACTCATAACCATCAGACACCTTATGCATTTTGCATTAAATCATGACTGCAGAGATTTACAGATTTTTGGGGATTCAAACATTATCATAAATTGGATCAATCTGAAATCTAGATGCCATGCACACACACTCTTAAATATATTGGATGAACTTATGCACCTCAAAGCACATTTTAATAGCATCATTGTTCGTCATATTTACAGGAAGCACAATCACTGTGTCGATGGATTATCCAAGGAAGCCACGCACATTCCGGGATGACAATGGATAATCAGCGAACATAGGGGCAACTCACAGTATCAATACTACCACAGGCCCTACATAGACCAAGTCTACCCTCGGGTGGACGACCATTGATTTTTCCATGTATATAAGTAGACAAATAGTATGAGCAGCATCCTGGGAGATGCAAGTACATATTTCTATTTTATACATACATCCTGCGTGATGTTTATTTTTGACAGTTTGATACAGCATCATCCTGCGTGATGATTTTTTGTTTATGAAATAGACATGTACAGGAAGGACCATAGACTTTTAAGTTATGAAGGAAATCCGCATATGCTGGACAGCAGTTACTACATGTAATTTTTCACCATATTAATGAAAGATTACGATTTTTCCTATGGAAAAAAATATTCCTTTCTTATTCTTTTACAATTGCTCACATTTATATTTGATGTTCTTTTTTTGTTTCGTTAAATTTAACTTTATAATATATTATAATTTTTGTTATTCTATAATTTATTATTTTATCTATATATATGATATATGATTTTTAATCTTATTTATTTTATATTATTTATATTTATTTTTATAAAAATATATATATTATTATAATAATTTAAATATAAATAATATAAAAAATAAATAGTTAAATATATATATATATATATATATAATATATATATTATTATTTACTGAAACTAGTTGACTATTTAATATTATTACAATGAATTTTACATAATTGTAAAATAGATTATAATATAAAAAATAGAATACAATAGAAATAAAGATGTTAGTCTAAAATTTCAAAAAGGAAAAAAATTCAAACCAGTAGAGATTTATTAAACTTTGAATATTCATTATAAAGGGTGAGAACAATTATTACTCAATACAAAGACAATTGTAATTGATCATGGTTCAAATACACCTTTTATCATCATAAACAAACTCTTTGACTCCTTGATCCTATGATATTAAAGTAAGTTGCATTCTTCGAGAGCTCTCATGTTTTCTATTACCCTTCAAAATTTCCCAAGTTCTATTTTCATCTCCCTCTTAGATGTCTTTATTAGGATAGTTTAAGTAAACTCGACTAGGTCAAGTTACCGACAATTTTTTAGCTCCATGTATATGAGAATCCATGGTTTTTCCCATGGTATTCATCTCTAATTTAGTCTATTTGAAGGTGTAAATACTCGAAGTAAATTTGTCATTCAGGGCTATTCAGATCTCAAGCAACGATGTCTTTAGAGCCACCACTTCTCTTAGTGTTTTCTGATCCTAACAGCTTATAGCAAAGTTGCAGGTTCTTATTATTAATAGTGTGAGTTAGATATGCTTAGCAGTATGGAGACTAATACAATAAGTAATATGGAGAAGTTGAATGGGGCCAATTTTTCCTTATTGAAATCATAAATGGAGGATATATTGATTCAAAAGGATCAATATTTGCCAATTGAAGGAGTGGCAAAGAAACCCCCAAAAATGATCGATGAAGCTTGGAAGTCATTGGATAGGAAGTTCATTGCTACAATCTAGTAAGAAAATAATGTCCATTTTAATGTAGTGTGTAAGGAAGAATTGAATCCATGCCCAATTTGCATAGTGTAATGAAGAAGCTAGCTAGTGTTAAAGTGTTTCACTGTTTGTTTGTTCAGGTGTGGCCACCATAGAGTGGAGAGTGGCCAAAGCCAAATCCAGCATTAGAGTGGCCATAGCTAGCATGAGAGTATGCCAGAAGCCAATTTGGATGGAGTCGGTGTGTTGTGGTGCGTTGTATGAATGTGTGTTGTTGGGAGAATACATTGCTACTTGTAGAGGGTGAAAATATTTGTGTGCTAAGTTGTTGATTGGACAATGCTCCTATGTGAAGCTTGAACAGAACTTTAGTGAAACACGCTAGTCAGTTTTTTTGAGTTGAATTATTTGAGGGAGAAAATAACGAAGAAAAAAGAAAGAGTAGAAAGAAAATCCAAGAAGAGGATGCACAATGATAATAAGGATGTGGATGAATAACATGGATTGGAGATATATGAAGAGAGAGGTCAAGTAGCAAGAAAGGTCGAAGCAAGATAGTGGTCATATGAATGAGAAAACAAAGATGGAGTCAATAGTTTGAGGATAGTGAAGGAGCCAACATGTGATAAGAATTTTAATGGTGTGATAATAGTACTGGTGTATAAATACCTTAAGGGTTTTGGTCCAAGAAAAGTGCATTTCCTTAAGAAATTGTAAGACTTGTTACTCAGAGATACATGTTTCACATAATCATGAAATTTTGTAAGGCCTTAACACTTTGACCAAACGTACATATAGTGCAGTAATAATAACAGAACCTCGAGAACAATCAATGGACATACCAAACCCAAAAAAAACTTATGATCCAAGAAGAGAACGTGAAGAAAAGTCAATGGATATACCAAATCCCAAAGAAGGGTGATATTGTCGTCCCACGGGTGAAAATCCTTGTCTTATATTTATGAAACATTCCCTCTATCACAATTCACCCATAACTTCAAGTAAACACATCGCTAAAACGAACGTTAACGTTAAATTTATCACTAAATTTTGTCGACGAAAACAGGAACACAACATGACCAAAAGTCTGTTCCATCTAATCCATTTGATCACAAGTTCAGGTGACGGCAGTTTACCAGGGAATTACACGAGAGTTAACTATTCAGACGGGATAGAGAATTTTGAAAGATTAGATTAACTATCAGTACAACTATTTTATAAATATGATAAACGGATTAGTTACAATATTTTTTTTTAATCCAATTACTTTCCAAATATATTATTTACTAAATCACTAAAACTAAAATTCTTTTAGTTACAATATTTTTTTTAATCCAATTACTTTCCAAATATATTATTTACTAAATCACTAAAACTAAAATTCTTTAATAATTGTTATTTTTAACTAACCAATATTTTATTTTATTATTATTTTTTATATTAATGTACTAATAATTAACCATTTTTATCTGTTTAATATTTTTATATTAATGATTTTTTTTTTACATAAGTGTTTATTATTAGTTTAAATTTTTCAAAAATTTTAGTTTAAAACGTTTAGAATTACTCTCCTGGGTCGTTTTTATTAGTTTAAAATTTCCAGAGATCTTAGTTCAAAAATATTTAGAATTACTTTCCTGGGTCGTTTTTTAATAAACATTTTAGCATATTTTTTTTTAGTTCATAAGTCAGTCGCATTTTTATATTTTCATTAATATTTATTTATTTATTTATTTATTAATGAAAGTGTATTTTATATTTTTTTAATTTTTATTATTTTTTAATTTAACATATTTAATTTTTTAAACTAATATAGAGTTGTTGTAGTCTATGATCTATTTAGAAGAATTAAATTTCTTATAACACACATATTTATTAAAAAATTGTATTGTTTCAAAATATCTTTACAATTAGATTATAAAGATTAATTATATTGTGAAGTTTCTTTCTATCATATTAGCAAAATTCTTGCTATCACTAAGGGACTAGCAAAATCCTTTAGCTAACTTTTACAGCAAAATTTAACAAGCAAAACCAAACATTCTTGTTGTAATGAGACACTACAAAACATAATATTACATCAAAAAATATTATCAAATTAAAATACCATTAGGATTCTAAAGAAGATACACAGGTTGGATCCCTTGCACTCGAATTGGAAGGAATAGGCGCATTAAAATCACCTTGAAGATGTCCTTCCATATGGGTCAGTATAGCATCAAGGTTGTCCATACATAATTGTTGATTTCTCAGCATTCTTTTAAATTTCCTCCAATGAGGCAAACACATTATACTTTTCCACCTACTTATCCTTTAGAACCATACCCAGTAGTGTCTCCATTTTCCAGTGCAAAGCCATTGCATTAAGAGATTGCTTCCTCTGCCCCCTAGTATGACCAAGGTCAGGTATCCAGCTAGATACCTGCTCCAAGATCTCATAATCATATTGACGTTGTCTTTCCACACCCACCATGGTTTTTAATTTGCAAATTTATCGCTGAGTCTCGAGAGGTACACCATTAAAATAAACCTCAGCTAAGTCTTGGGTGAACAAACGAGCCATGTGTTGACCCTAGGCTTCGCTTCCACCGCTACCTCTCCTACTATGCATTCGTTTCCTAAGAGGCATGATGTGTTAGGTGGGCTCTTTCCTCAAGTGTCTACGTGATCTACCACCACTAGAAATATGCAGTGCTCAAACCTAGAGAAGAATCTCTTACAACACACTAGTTACCAATAAACTCTTACCCATCTACTTGATACCAGATACATTCAAGGTACACACTACCTGTGACGCAGGCCCTAGAGTATAATTATCTATAAGAAAATGAGACACCCCCCTTCTTTTTTATGCAAGAAACTAGAAGTATGAACCTCAACAATCATAATACCATTTTAACTTGAAGAGCATAGCTAACAAGCCTTGAACCAAGATTAACTATTTTGAAAAGACCACAGACCCAACAACTTAGTGCTACAGGCACTTACAGAGGGAGACCAAAAACATTTGTCCAAGAAAACGACCCAATTGATACCAACAAACCTTTGTAATAGAGAAGAACAAGACTAAATTCCTACTCCAGGTTGCCAAACCCAAAACCCAACAAAACTCAGATAACCAACACACAGACAACACTAGGAAACTTTTGTCCAAGACAAATAGCATACCAAAGAGAAATTACAAGAGAAGACCGAAACTAAGCAGTTAGGAGAACAATTTCCACGAGCACCAACGCCCACTAGTTGTGTGTATAACCCAATCTCATTTGTAACTTCATCAAAAACAAGTGTTCCACTAACTCCCACCAAACCGCACACCTAACTGGAGATTTTCCTTTCCCGATTAGTGCCTCCACACGTCTGGCCATACCATACTTTGCTTGGTTCTTGAAGTTTCAACAAACCAATCCCCAGAGAGCAACGAGTCTTAACACACACACACACACACATTACAGGTAGGGGTTTCATCTCCTCACCCCTGCTCAGGCGACAACCTCTACCACCACCCACGGAAACCATAATTCTCACCACCCCAAACCATGATATTAATATCCATCTATAACGTTGCATGAGGGCTCATGCCAGGGACAACTTGTGCCCCCTGGCTTTTAATGCCCATCACTTCGATAGGGGTGGTGGGTTCATCCCACGAGACCCCACCTCGATCCTTAGACCCACCCCTATCCAGAACCTTAAAGTGCAAATCTATCTTATACTATAAAACTTGAAAAAATATTTACATCTCTAAATGATAGATCTAGGATTAATATGGATTAATTTCAATTACATTTTATTTTTTAAAGTATAAAGTTGATATGTAAGTTAAAATGGAAATTGAAATATTTTACTATTTATTTCTTAGGTTGACCCACTAAGATTTAACTACAAATCAAAACTTTCATGAACTGAAATTTGAAATATGTGTGTGTGTGTGTGTGTGTGTGTGTGTGTGTGGATTTTGTTTTATATGTGTGTTAACTAATTACTCATCACTTTGATGTTGGATTACTTGTGAGGTGGCATCTCCTTCATACTGAAAAAGCAAAAAGCAATTATAAATGAAATTATAAACTTTTTGCTTTTGATTATTTCTTTCTATATAAAATTATGTAAAATTAAAGATTTGCTTATTATTATTATTTTTTAATTGTTAATATAAATATTATTTTATTATTTTAAAATGTGATGTTAAGGGACCATCTCCCCATACTTAAGTATAAAAATATATATATATTCATGAAATGGAATCTTTGGCTTTATATAGAGAGATAGATATTTACATCCATTTTTTTTATTAATAATGTTTTTTTGAAATGTTACATGCCAATTCCATATTAAGCATTAAAGGAAATACAAAGCTCCATTCCACTTTGCATTAAAAAGCATCTCTCAATGAAATAAGAAATTTCTATCTAAAATATTTTATTTATAATCCATAGTGAAATTTCTTTTGTTATTAATAATTTTTTAAAGCATACATATCGATATTATATTAAGAATTAAATAAATTACTCATCTCTTTCATAATGAAAAGTGAAATTACAAGAATTTTTTTAATTTCAATTACTTCATTCTCTTTATATAAAATTGTGATAAAATTATCTCTCTTAATATAGACTAAAATAATTTAATTTTACTTTATGTCAACAAAACATAAAATCAATTATACATCACCTTGTACTAGATTGTCTAGATTGTAATATCAATATTATATTTTTAGATTTTATGTGTAAAACTCTATATTGATTAGTGAAGAAATTATATATATTAAAAAGTAGAAAACAATGCAAACATAAATTGAATTTTTTTACTTTTAATTACTCTATTTCTCTATATAAGATTGATATTACTCAATTTCTCTGTATAAAATGTATACTCACAAAACAACATCTCCCCTATACTTAATGTTGAAGATAGTGCTTCCATTAATGTAGTAGCTAAATTTATTTGGAGTTGGTTTGATTTGTTGTAGATTGTTGAGATATTCTCTCAACTACAATCTCCCAATTTAAAATTAATTGGATCTAATTCTAACTATATATATCATATTTGTGATTAAAGGTGTGAAAACTATTTGTATGTGTAACTCAGTTTTCTTTCTTGGTATCAGAGTCCTTTTCAGCCTAACTCCTTGTGGGAGGGCCAAGAATAGGTACAAGTGTGTGTATAGTTTGTTTGTGTGAAGTTGTGTATAGATTTGTTTTCGGGGGCTTCTCCCGTAAATATGCTTCTTTTGTGCCTCAAGAGAGTATCTTAGAATGATGGAACTAAATCCGTTTTAGCCCAAATGTCAACCATATGGTCTGAGGAGAACAGTGAAAGGTTTGTAGCTCCACATCAATTTAAAGTCAAACATCAAGCACAGATACAGAGAAAACAAGTAGCGTGAAGGCTCCCCTGATTGTCAAGGTGGAAGAGACAATTTTCCATTGATGCTTGTTGTTGCATTGGAGAACAGTGTTGGGCCACTTGTGGGAAGTTGCAACAGAACGTTGTCCATGCGCATGTTGATTGAGTTGTCCATCTGTTTGCTAGAGCTCATGTTGTGTGAGACCAGCAATATGGTAATTTGTGTAATTTGTAACCAACGTTCATAAGTTTTCATCTACATTAGATTTGTGTCAATAAGGCCTCACCCCTCTCTCTGATCTCAGATATACCCATGCTTCTACGCTTTCATTTCAATTTGCTTATGTTCAAGATTTAGTGTATTCAAATGTGACGAAAACAGCCAAATCATGCAAAAGGAAAATGATTGTCAAAGCTCATGCTTACTATGGAGTTTGTAATTCTGATTCCATGGTCTGCTATTGCTTCGGTATTTTCTTTGCAATAGTGTCAAATCTAAGACCTGCAATTTCCTTTTAAATGCACAATGGGCTTCTTGCTTTGCATAGGAATTGGAAGGATCCTAGTAATATCATGGAATACGTAGCAAAGAAGACTCAAAGACTTTTAATGGGTGGAACTAGAGTTAATGAGCTTCTTGCTTATATACGAATTGGAAGGATCCTAATAATATCATGGAATACGTAGCAAAGAAGACTCAAAGACTTTTAATGGGGAACTAGAGTTAAACTGAATCTGTCCACACATTTGCAAGACACAAAGATATCTTGGAATTGGAAGATTCTGAGAAATTTAATGAGTACAAAGTTACAGAAAATTGTAGTGTCCAATGGTGAATAGATTGTTATTTACATTATTATAAATTGAAAGGGCCTTTGTTCCCTTATTTGATAGCTAATATTGATTCGGAACAGTGCATTTCTATTCCCAATCACAAGTTGTTTGTCATGGTGTGAGGAGATTGGTAATGCTTAGTCTAGTACATTTAGCATACAACATGTATCCCAAAGTTCCTTTATAGAAATTTAGAGATCTATCTCCCACGACAAATTTTCCTTGAGGCTTGATTTTTAAGCCAACAACGCATAAGGCTAACCAAATTTCAAACCCAAATGAAATTTGAACTATTTATTTTAACCTAATATAATAACAATATACATTTTAACCATTTATTTTAAGCCAATATAATAATAATAAGAAAACTACATATTCCAATCCAACATCACTCCATATTCCACCTATGTAATTACATATCTAGTTGAATCACATAAACTCATGATATTGGCAATCTCTCCATCCGAGTTACGCCCAATCTCTGCATCCAGGAGTCCAATGCGGCTGATATTGCAAATCTCTCCATCCGAGTTACGCCCAATCTCTGCATCCGGGAGTCCATTGCGGCGGCTGCGTACTAAAGTAGGAATGCTTGACCCTGGAGTTGAGAAGTTCAACAATGGGGGTGAATTTAACGCATCTGGGAGCTTTGTATTGATTTATGGATGCCCCTCTACTGATAGCGTAATCCATCAATTCGTCGAACGTTCCCTTCTCGACTACCCTAATTTCCAAGGGGCCGATAGACTTATCCGACGCTCTTCCTTGCCGATACACAGAATTCAGGGATTCTTCTACAGTCAGACAGCAATCTTCAAAAACCGAAGGAGGAACTGTAACTGCTTTGTTGTTGAAGCGAAGTTCCCAGTAGAGCACATAGTGACCAGGTATTGTAGCTGTGTCGGCATAGCTTGTATACTCGATCAACTGTGCGTCAAACTGCTGCAGATGCTTAACAGAGTTCTGTACCGCACTGTGAAGCTCTACTTCGTCCATTTTGTCTGAGTCTATACTCAGCACAACATTCTGTCTGCATACAAAATGGAATTGAGGCGCAGTGTCGTGGAAGCCAGTCACACGTAGCACATCCCCCACTCTGTAACGATTCAAACCTGCATAAAACCAGTACTTTTAATGCAACATTCACACCAATATAATACACAGAAATGTCTAATTGAAAATCTTGTGCATATAGTACCAGCATATGTGGTGACCACAAGCTCGTATTCTTGCCCAAGCTTCACGTCTACAAGTTCAACCAGCTCCTCTCGCTCTTTCTCGTCGAGGGTCTTTGGCGAATCGAGCGTGTCACCACCTACTTCTCGTTTGCGGTGAACGGGAAGGAACTCGAAATAGGCCATGTTTGGGAGTAAAGTGTATGACACTTCCGAAGGCTTGCAGAGAGGTTTCAGATTAAGTCCAAAGTAGCATTCGGAAGAAGCGTACATGGTGCATACCAGGGGTAGCCCGCCGCTGTAGTAATCCAAAGTAGGAATATATTGAGCCATTGCACCAGTCACAATCACATCGATGTACCTGGTGTTCGGCCACAGCCGAGTTATAATTCCTTGCCAAGATTCTGTTGAACATTGCCTTTCAATAAAATCAGCTAACTCTAGGTTCGGGTGCAGAAGCTCCCCGACGGCCTCTCTCACTGATGGATCGGTCACCTCTGTGTTGAGAATGCCGGTTTTTATGTCGAGGCAAAATTGTTTCCAGTGCTCTTCGAGGAAGCGTATAGCTCTGATGAATCCAGAAGCAAAGACGGCTCCCATCCTTAGGACCTCGTTATTTTGAAGGAGGCCACAGAGCAGTTGAGAGTACATGCTCTGGTAGGAATCGTAACAGAGGACAGCCTGGTTAGGACTGGTGTAAACATTGTAGGGATCGTAAGGCCTCTCCTTGAAGTGGTTACTCTTGTAATAGCTCGTTAGCACGGGATGTGCGAGCAACCCTCCTGGAGTCTTAGCCTCCGATTTTATGAAGAAGAAATACATTCCCTTTCCCTTCTCAAGTCCTTCCATGTATCTGCATCTCCAACAATTAAAGATATTCAGTCTAACACTCAACCGGAGGAATATTATAAATATGTAAAGGATGGTAAGAATATTTCATCAAATTGACTTGGTTATAGTTCATTGAATTTTAAAATATTCCTAAAATGTCCCAATTTAAATTCAACAATTAAAAACCTCCAACAAATTTGAATATGAAGATTGGGCATATTTAAGAAAGAGAAAGACTCACTGATTCATGACGGGCATGAGAAGACTATAGAGAAGAACTTTTCTCTCCAATTCTTCCTGGATGGTGGGCATCAGCTTCCGTTCACCAGCAGAGGTTCCCGAGCTGTGCAAAATTTGTCACACAAGTTTGTCAGGATCCAAGTTTCCGCAACCCATTGATACTAATAAAAGACATGGGTCATTTTTATATAGATTTTAGCATATTCTGGATATTCAAATTTGAAAATTGGAAATTGACTTTAATTTTATCTATTTAAACTTGAGCATATGTCCATATCTCAGATTATTTTATAGATGTAATAGGTGAGCAGCTTCAGTATTCTGAAATCTTCTGTCAAATAAGTAGTTGCAAATTTGATTTACCAAATATTTTAAAATACGCGATAAACAAAACAACTCCTATTATATATACGAAACATTCTAAAATCTATACAAAACCAGTCTCCAAAATATTTTACAATGCGTCCTTTGATTGAGGATTCCCTCAGCTATCCTACCTACATGGGCGAGGTCAAATAATTGACCACGCCCATATGGAATATTCTGGAATCCATGATCGATTTAAGTTGAGGGATTTTACCATTCATCAAAGTGTTAGCGGCAAAGACAAAATATTGACTTTGCTATTGCAAGTTTCGAAATCTGCACTCTATAGGTAAAAACATGAAATAATTTGTGAGGATAATAAAACAATAAACAGGCAACAACCTGCTACTCCTAACGTTATATTAAAAATTTAAAAGAAGGTTTAATGTGTTTTGTCTTCGGAACAGTAATTGTTTTCTGCCCGATCAATACAGAGTAGAGTGAAGATGGTTAATACCTTGTGAGGAATTCGGAAATTGGATGAGCAGAAAGAATGGGGGAAGTGTCTCCGCTAGCAATACGACGTATGTCAGGCTTCACATCATCATAAGTGATTACTGGCACACACTTCTTGAAAGTGACTCTATCACTTCGTCCATTGAGACCGTATCTTCTCAAGTATTCGGTGTCTGCATTTCTCGACAAGATTGAGGAGAGCACCTGAGTCTGCACTTCGTCTGCATATGTGGTGACGGTCTCGATGAATTCCAGAGCTCTCTTGTTTCGATCTTCCAGAGAAGAATTCATCTCAACTTCCGGCAGTGTACTCGTCATAGCAAAATCCCGAATAGTATCACCGATAACTAGGGCTGGTGATCTTTTGGGGAGACCTCGGTGATCTTTTGGAGAGCCCAGAAGTATAGGAGTAGAGACCGTGTTGTCTCTTAAATCTTTGTCTGCAAAAGACGAAGCAGATTTCTAAAGGAAAATCATACGCTCAACACAGCAGCGTTAGTAACTTCCAGATATCTATTCGCTATAGATTTCTGTTGTGATCTCCCACATACAAAGAGTGGAATTTATAGAGAAAGCAGCTCATGGAAACACGGGAGTAAATTTCATCCTTATCTCAGTCAACTGTTGAATAGTGAAAGAAGTTGGTAATTTACAAGAAGCAGCAGAAGGTATGAGTAGTCTTTATCCTTGTCGCACGCGCTAGTGTTTCACCCTCACCTCCGCCCGGCAGGCGGCTGGTTACCGCTGATTCCAATTCAATTGATTGAATTGCACGTAATGAATTTCGAAAACCACGGAGACGGTAGCACTTGCAGTACAACACAGGGCCCCAGCTGTCGGATTCTGCCGTCCCAGTGTCGGGGACGGTAAAGTGGAAACGTAAATCAAAATGACAGTAAGACTTTCACGTTTTCCACCATAGAAATTGTGCGGAAGGAAGAGAAACAATTCACGTTTTCCAGCTGTATTTTTCCACCTGCATTGGAACGAAGAGAGAAACGAGTGTTGATATGAGTGAATTCTTGACCCGTGAATTGCGTCTGGGAGAGACGACCTTGACTAGTTCGTTGCGTC
>APFE030923638.1:27089-52351 GCA_000404065.3 Pinus taeda | reverse complement strand
CACCCAACCTACGATGAAAGCGATAGTTACCAGGCTTTACGATGCCGGAATACGTCTCTAGCCTAGACTTCTAAATGTAGTGCGTTAGGTTCCAAAGCATTTTTATGTTCATTGAAATTTATTTTACAGTTGATCTTTCTTAAGAAGTTTGACTTTAAGGTTAACTGCGTGATGTAGATATAAAACTCCTAAATATGCAATCTAAGATGGTAAAAAATCATTTATTTCTCTTTTTGCAATGAAAATCCTAGCTACTAAGGAAAGAGAAGTGAAATTCTTTCAACATAGAGCAGAGAGCACACACTAAGATGCACTGTCCTAAATCAATCTTCACAAGCAGTCTAAATGCAAATGCACATGCATGTATTTGTTTTTCGCTTTCTTAATGTGTGAATGACAAAAATAATGCTAAGTACAAATCTGAACTATCTTTTCTTTCAAATCGACAGTACTAACAATTTTTTCTTCAAAATACAAAAGGAAGACAAGGACGACACTTTGCGATTTTGAATTGAAAACTGCTTTCGACACTTGAAATACTATTAATTCAAATCAAATACAAGAGTAACAACGTAATTGACTATAAAAAAGAGGAGGATTCTTTTCTTTGGCTGAAAACAACACTTGCGACACTTTCAAATCAAAAGACGACAGTTCGATTAAGCTACTATTTGTAAAGGAGAACTGTAAATAGCAAAAAATACATGAAAACATTCACAATTCTTTGTACAATGGAGGTTGAATAATGCAAAGGAAGGGAGTCTCATCAATGGTATATTGATCACAGACAACAAAAATCCTAAATAAAGCTGAAGAGAATGAAGAAAAACCAAAATCTGGAGGCAGAAACAGTTTTATCTAATCATCGCACCTGTAACACAGGGAAATAGGGATGCATCTCACCTACAACACACGGGAGGTGTGATGCATCCAGACTATCAAAGGGAGATAGTGCGATGGTCCAGAGACGAGATTGGGCTTGGTTTTTGGTCACAGTTTGCAGCTTAGTTCAGGGATTTAGGTTGAGCTAATGATAGTCAGTAAATACAAAACATAGGGGCTTTTCTAATGAGGTTACTTGAGCCACCACCAGGGCACTTAGGATGTTTGCAAGTCAGATGTTTAATTCATAAACTAACCCAGAGATTGACTGAAGTAGCATTTATCTACTTTGCAATTGCATAGCAAAAGCAGTTTGAAGGCTAGCTAGCATAACTTCAGGCTCTGTCTGTAGCTTATAAAGTAAACAAACTAGAAACAAGCAAACAAGCTATTCACTCCCTAGTGGAGTCGCCATTTTGTTATCGAGAAAACTAGTGTCCATTCAGAGCTTCTAATCCCACTAAGATGGGTAGATAACTTAGAAACAAACAAACTAAAGTTACTTGCGCTTTCCTTTATGAGAAATATATGAGAGAGAAGCAGAGAGTACCAACCTCAGTCTTCCACTTGGATCCTTGCTTGTTTCCTCTCCCCTTTGACAGATCTTTGCCACTCCTTCCTCACTTGTCCCGCTCCAAAGAACACCTGTAGAGTCAAAGCAGCATAATACCATCAAAGCATAAAGATCTATAATCATAAACAATATAGGATCAGATATATATTGACCATACAAATGCATATATACATTCAATATTCAAAGACATACAAGAATATGGAGGAAAACTCAAACAACTTTATTGATAGAAGTAGTTGAAGAGAGGATTACAATCCATTGATCTGACCTAGCGCCATACTCCTAGCATGAAAGCCCTTCTTCACCTCATGAAAAGCTATATAACCCAACACTATTATGTTCAAGAAACCAACAACACTTCCTTACAAGATGCAAAATTCCAGCCTCTGGATCTCTAGGATGAGGGACCCATATATAGATGTTTGCAGGTGGGTGAGTCAGTTTCTGGGTTTTTGATTAGTGTCATTTCTTTGATAGTTCTCAGTTCCACTTGGATTTTTTATGATCTCTTACTCATCCCCGGGTGAATTTAGAGAGGCAAGTGTCACAGGAGAAGTTTCTGGAAGATTCCATGATCATCCACCTTGCAAACTATCTCTGCCATTTGTCTACTCTCACCCATTGCACCCCATAGAAGGGCTTTTCAGTATGCATCGCACCCCCCGTGCGCATTAGGTGGGATGCATTGCACTTTGACCATGGAGCAAGTGAGATGGTCCAGTTTTGACTAGTTCTGAGCAGTTTTTCATGGAGAATTTCTGGGAGATGATGTAATCAGCTGACCTTGTTCCTTTAGGGTATGAAACAACACTTTTAGGGGCTTATAAGCCCTTGATTTATGGACATATAAGATTGGGGTTGCAGTGCCCAAATATGTCTATAACACTCTTACTGCAGGCTGTCACTTGATCAGCTAGTGCAAGTTCGCTAGGAGCTTAAGCCAACTTCTATGAGTTTTTAGAAGAAGCTTTTAACAATGATGGAAGAAAGCTAATGAAAATTGAAATGGAACGCAAACCCTAGCAAACCCTAACAAACCCTAATTTACCCACTAACCCTACTTTTGCAAGAAAAGAGATGGAAACTAATGAAATGAGTGCCATTGACTATTGAAAAGGTAAATTTAATTTATTCAAGCTACTTCTGAAAATAAATGAGAAGAAATCATCTTTTTGTGCTTTCAAGTGTTTTTATGTGGAATTATTATGCTTTTGATTTATCTGGTTGTGACTGTGTAGAGGTTTGGTGGCAAAGGAAGATGGAGTTAGCTTTTGCAGAGGGTGAGGAAGGCGTGGATAGGTCCTAAGAAGTCCCTAGTACCCTTCTAAAGACTTTTATTATGATCAGACTTTGAAAAATCACTCACAGGAAATTCTATAGGAGGCTGCAGGGGATCTACAAGAGGTTCTATAGGAGGATCTACATGAGGAGGCCTAAAGCTGTTTTTGGAGTTCTGAAGGTGGAAAATGATGGGAAAGGGGAACTGAAGGCTAGATGAAGGTGTTGAGGTGTCTAGGACTTTGTCAAGGAAGATCAGGGATGAACGTGATGGTTGGATTTGTTCAAATGGAAGGAAAGAAACTTTAAGGAAAAGTGTAGAAATTAGGGAAGATTGGCGAAATGTTGTGAATGAGTTGGGAAATCTATGAGAAGTGAGCTAGTGCTAGCTGTTTTATGGAGGGATGGTGAGTTGAGATGTCCTGCAAGAGATCTGCACATTTACTTATCAAAACTGACCAATGAAAGAACTAAAAACAGAGTTTTGTCTAGCTTGACCTAATTTTTGACCTATAAACAGAAAATGCTAAATAGTACCTTGTGAACAGAAAAGCATGCAAGAGAAATATGGTATAAGAATCAGGAAATGATCTAAGCAAGTGAATTTGAACTAATATTAACTTTTCCAAATCAAGTTATCACACTAGCAGTTGCATGGAAGAGCAAAAACTGTGTTTGTGGTGGCAGCAGTAGTGCCTTGACCTCAAATCATAGTCCCAAGAAGGGAGAAAGGAGATAAAGACCTGATATTGGCCTTTTTGAATCTTATTCTATCACTGCAGCAACCTACTTGCACAACTGATACAAAAACAACTATGCTAATCATCAAAAGCAACCTAATTTAACAAAGTAAGATGAACCTATGCAACAAAAATTATCTCATGAATGGAAGCAAAAACATATAAATACACAAAGGAGGTGCTGGGAAGCTTGGGTTGGGCCCTAACCCAAGAGCTTCAGCCCTTTGGAAGAGATTAGTGCTGGCTCAAAAACTATTTCATCTTCATTATCAAAAATAGCAGTTATATTACATAAACTATTCTAAAAAAGAACTCGAAAATAAGCTAAGCAATGTGCTGCACAAAAGTGCAAAAATCTACTAAGAACTGGCTAACCTACTGAGTCTCAAAGCCTTCTTATTTATACAAATGGGGACTTCCAGCAGTCCTCCTAAAATCAAAGAACTTGGCTTCCTAGAACTAAAGATAAACAACAGTCCTACTTAACTTGCTCGGTTGCCCCTTGGAATCATCAATGTGGGCCTTTGTGCTCCGAGTTGCTGATGGAGGATTCGAGGAAAGGGGTAATTAATGAAGGAGACACCCCCCCTACAAGTCCTCTTCCTTGTTTTCCTCGAGTTTGGCTGCCATTTACTCATAAATTCCTTGTCTTTGTCCAAAATTGTCCAAAAAATCTGCATAGAACACACATTAGACTACATGGCAAAGTGACTAACCCAATTCACTCTATTAGCATAAATACATTCAAAAACATGCAACAAACTAATGAGAATGGTGGATTAAGTTGAAATAAGAGGTAGAATGAGCCCATATAGTTACCCATTTTTGGGGCTCATCATTACCCCTTGCTGAATGGGTTGCTCATCCTCTGAGCAACTAATCTAACTCTTCATATTTAATGGCTCTGATAGATTCCCTGACATCCCAAGCCTCTGATGTGATGTCTTCCTCCTTATCATGGAAACCTGATTTCCTATCCACTTCTTCCCATTGTTTATGTTCTTCCTCCTCCTTAACTCCTTCCAACAGTCCTAGCAGCAGTGGAGGACTGAATTTAAGACCAATCCAGTTGGCTTTCAAATTTTGCATTGAGTGCTTATACATGGGCACTCTCCTCATGACTTCCCTCATCCTGTTTGGGGAGTGATACTCCCTAATCCTTAGACTATGTGGCAATGTATTCCACCTTCTCATGTAGGCATGAAGGCAGTCATTGACAAACAATCTCTCCATATCCTTGAAATGAGAAATAGCCTATGCTTGCTTGTCAATATAGTCAGGGAGAACTTGAGGATTAGCTGCAAGGTGTTCGTGGGAATATATGAGAGCCAAGGGTTTTGCTGGTTCTGCTCTAATCATTAGGGGCTCACTCAGCTCTTTTGTCATCATTTTATGAATTTCCTCTGCTGTCTTCTCTTCATGGCTCATCCAAGAAGCCATAGCCATTAACTGCAAATCTCCTATTGCAGCATTTGGATCCCATAAATTCATGTCAGTGAGTGCCATGTTGTGTAGGTAGAATTATGCTAGCTTTTGTTTATCCTCAGCTGAACTATGATCACATAAATGCATAAATTGGCCATAATATTGAAATGGGATTGTGCCCCTCTGGGCCAGTGTCTTAATCTAGAATTGGAGCCACTGATCTTTGAGGTACAGTGCATATGATTTGGCTAGCTGGCTGCACTGAAATGCCTCCATTGCCCAGCTAGTCATGCAGGCTAACTGGGCTTCCTTTTCTTGTAGCTGCCTTTTCAAAATTAGCACTTCAGTTTCTGCCTGGGATTCTTTTTCTTGTTACTATTTCATCAATGTCCCATTGTTGGTCTATGCTTCTTCTTCTTGTTGCTGTCTCTCTACTGCCTCACTATCTGCTTGGGGTCCCTCTTTCTGTTGCTGTCCTTTCAAAATTGACAACTCATTTCCTCCTTGAGGTTCCCTTTCTTGTAGCTGCTTTTTCAACGATTCATTTTCTTCTTGCACTTGAGCTCTTCTGATGCTCTCTGTATGCATTATCATGCTCAATTCTCTGCTCATCTCTCTCAACATGTTTTCCATGTGCCCTATGTCTTCGACCCCTCTGGATTTTGCAATCTGCATCCAGGTGTGGGTCCCGACTCTTTCCTTTTCCAGTTTGAAGAAAAGAGGCACTGCAAATTTTTGTGGAATGATCTTCACACCTTCTAGAAGGTTGTAGTAGGAGCCTAAGTTAGGCTGAGGTCTAGGCTCTGGTATCTCTTTTGCCTTACCTTCCTCTTGGGATTGTTCTTCTGCCTTCTTTTCCAGTTTTTTAGTTTCTTTGAGCTTAGCCAATGTCTCATGTAGAGAGGTTTGTGCCTCTAGTAGGACTACTTTAGAGTCTATTAATTTGATCTTTTCCTTCGAGGTGGAGGTCTTAGGACTCCCTCTCTCGTAGGTGATGGAGATTTTGGATGGAGATTCCTCCTTTGTTACAGTAGGTGCATCCTCAATGATAATAGGTTCTTTCGATGGTGGCTGGGGATTTCCCACCTTGATTCTGGTGCTCCTCCAAGCTTTGAAATACATAGATGTCTGTCTTTTTCTTTTCCCTTTTTGCTTAGCTGGAGTGCTAAGTGCAGCAAGAACAACTGTTGCTTCTCTTGCTAGTGTCTCAGTAGACACTTCTTCTTGCTGTTTCTCTTCTTCATCCTCTGCAGTTTTGCCTGTGTCTTCTATTTCTAATTTTGTTTCTGCTATCTTTGGTGTTGTTTTCTTCTCTTCTTGCTAAGTTTCTGTCTTTCCTGTGGCAGTTTTTTTCTGAGCTGTCTTGGGCTTCTTCTTCTCAGTTCTTGTCCTCTTCCTTTTCTTTGCTTTTGATAATGTTTTATTCTCTACTTTAGGTTCAACTATGGTTGTGTCATGTTTCTCCTCTTCTCTATTTTTTTCCTCTTTTTCTTCTTCTAATTGAATATTTTGTGCTTCCTCGTGGATTTCCTTCTCAAGTTCCTCTTTCTGCTCCTCCTCTTCATTGCCAGATGGACTAAGGTCATCCATGAGAGTTTTTATGTCATCTTCTCTAGTCATGTTCCTGAAAATTTCCCAGGCTATAGGGATGGTGTATGTGTGGAGGGAATCCTCTACCAGAAATTTAATGAGCCCATGGTGAGCCAGTTGGTTTGGAACCCCCCGCATTCAATTTGGTGCCACACTCTATTAAGGATTGGAGGAGGAAATATGGAAGACTGAGTTTTCTAGATGCAGGTAGGTCCATTTCATATCTTAGTTCATGCAATAATCTGAAGTGATAACCATAGATTATATTGTATTTCCCTTCACAGGAGATATATTTCATGATCTGTTAGCTGACCTCACCCCATGGATAAGGTATACTTGTCCTTCTGATCCCATTCTTATCCTCTACAAGATGTTCATCAGGCTGGAAAAAGGTCTTTTTAGCAACCTGTCCTAGTGGTTTTTCTTCTTTGCTCCAAGGGAGCCCAAGTGGAAGACCTGTAATTCTGCTGATGAATTTTGGTGTAAGCTCTATGGTTAGACCCCTGAAACTGACTGTCGCATGGGTCCTTGAATGGGGTCTTAAAGACATTAAAAATTCCTCTGTAACTTCTTCATCATACCCATGAAATTTCTCAAAGAAAGGCATCCAAGTTGCCCTGGTAAAGAGGGCTACCACTTCTGGGTGTTCATGCAATTTGGTGGTGTTTAGAGGCTCCTTTCTCATAAAAACCCCCCTGTCATGATGTTTTAGAGACTGCTGGAAATTCTCAGGTAACAAATTTTTGAAACCGAAAACAGAGGAACAACTGAGGTTTTTTTGGAACCAGAGAGAGTTTTTTGGGTTTCTTCTTTTCAAAAACAAATTTTAATTTTCCTACCCTTCAAACTTTGTTTTCAACCTTCCTTTACTTCTTGGGCTGTTAGAGGAAATCAATATTAAAAAAAAAAAAACAACACAGAGAGCAAGACAATGTTTTTTCTTTCTCCCAAAATAAACAGACTTTCCAATGCAAATTCACTCTTTTACAGGCTTGATTTTCCATGGTTGCATCCCTTCTTAACACAACAGAATACCATGGAGGAGAAAGAGACAGAATTTCAGTGCAAAGAGTAAAAAATGGGGAGACTATATATATATTTTAAAACACAGGTAGACTTCTTGTTCTCACTTTCCTTCTCTTTTTAACTTAGTACTTTGCTCCAAATCCCATCACCTTTTGTGGATATATAACCTGCAGAGTGGGTTTCTGAGCCTACCTTCTTTTGAGTTCAAATTTGGCACAAAATTGTGAATTTTCCCTTTGCAGAGTTGCTCACTGGCCTTCCTGTAGAAAGGCTCCTGTAGATTGTGTTTCCGCTCCTGTAGAGTGCGATAATGCTCCTGTAGAGCCCGATAAGCGGAAGGGTTGTGAAAACTGGCAGAGAGCGACTTCTTCAAGGTTCTAAAGGTGGTAGGTAAGTTTTTGTAGCCGAGAACTCGTCGATGCAAATGAAAACAAAAGGTGGTGGAGGCTTCTACTGCAGCGTACTTAAGCTTATGGTGTGTTCTGCGGTGACGAGGTGAGGTGGCAGGAAGGGTACGTTATCCCCATCCGGACCATTGGTCCCTACTCCAGTTTCATTATGATATTTCAGGTCGCCTACCCGTAATCACTTCCATCATTCCCGTTATACGCCACCACCACTGCCGGTTCTGAGTTTTTCTTCCCGAGTTGACGGACCACACGTGCTGATTGCACTCACTAAACGCTGTTTGAATTGGACGAGGCTCGTTTGAACTGGATGAGGGTGGTCAGTTAGCTGGTCACTGAATTCATTTAATCGCGGCCATCTCAATGGTTCATGTAGTTTCTAAATAATGTTCATGCAATAGAGGAATGGGTTTAGCCACTTACCTGTTAATCGCTACTGTGCTCTGCATGCTCAGACTTTGGCACTTTGTTCTTTGATTGCTGCTACTGTTGATGCTCATGGCCTCTGAACTAGTGATTTGGCTACTCCATGCTGGTGATCTTTGATCAAGAACTGCTCCTTACACGTTGTATACATCTTGGATGCACTGACCCTGCCTCTGGAGCTTGTTTTTTAAAGGGATCAACTGTTACAAGAATCCTGCAGGATTTCCTGTAGCTGCTTCTCCCTCTAAAATTTCTGGCTGATGCTTGAGAAAGGACTGAAGGGACAGCTGAGGAAGGTTCTGAAGGAAAGGAAAAGCAGCTGGAATGCATCATGTAAGAAACAAGTGAAGAATGCTGCTGTTTTATTCATCATTTTTTTTTTAAACAAAAGAAACAGAATTTCTGTGTTTTCTGTGCAGGGAAGAAAAAGCGAGTGGAAATGTAGTGGTGCAGGGATGGAATGGAGAGTTAGGAGGATGAATGGTGGTAGGGAGGTCCATAGGCCTTTTGGACAAATTTCTATCCCTCAGATTCTTTTTCTGAACTTGATTTTGAGCTCTCTTTGGTTTCTACAAGAGGCTCCTATAGAATGCACAAAGTTTCTTGTAGGATGCAAAATTTCTAGAACAAGTGAGACTAAGGCCTAGGAAAAGACAATGGCGATGGAGAAATGAGCTATCAAGGGTGTATGCAACCTGACCATGTTGTTTTTTCCTCTGTGACCCCCCTACAATCTGCAATGCATTCAAAAGAAGTTAGTTTTTTTTTCATCTTTTTTTTTTTTTGAGATAGTTGGGGCGCCTCCAGGAGGTTTTCACCCTCACTGCCTACCCTGGGTGCCTCTAGGAGGTTTTCACCCAGGGATCTTTTATTCTTTTTCTGCTTTTTCTCTCTTTTTTTGTGTTTAGGGTGTGGGTGGAGTGGAGGCAGAGACCTTCTCCATTACCAACACTATTTTACTCAGATTCTCAATGAATTCCTGCTTGGAAAGGGGCTTCCTGTAGATCTTCAACCTATGCCCATTGACAAGCATGGGGATGGCTTCTTCATCGATGGTATGGATTAGAACTCAACCATTGTCATTGCATTTTTCTATTGTGTACGGTCCCAGCCATCTTGTCCTAAGTTTTCCCTTGAAATCTTTATATCTTGAATCATACAACAACGCCCAATCTCCTTTCTGAAATTGTTTTTCTTTGAGGTGTCTGTCATGCCATATTTTCCTTTGAAGTTGGACTACCTCTGAGTGGAGAAGGGCTTGCAATCTCTTCATCCATTCCATTTAGCTGAAGTAACCTTTCCTTTTGTGCATGGCTGAGATCTAGGTCCAGCTGAGCTACCATCCTTAATGTGTTATATTCAAATTCTATTGACAGTAAAGCCTTCTTCCCGTAGACCAGCTCATAGGGTGTGAACCCTGTGGTGGTTTTCCAGGTGGTGTTATAGGCCCAGGTGGCCTCAACCAATCAATCTGCCCAATATTTTATGCTGCTGTTCACTACCTTGGTTAAAATTCCTTCCAAGGCTCTGTTATTGACTTCCACCTGTCCATTTTCTTGTGGATGATAAGGGATGGAAGTTTTGTGCTTAATTTTGTGATGTGTGAGTAGGTCTTCAATCATATTGGAGGTAAACTGAATCCCTTGATCTGTGACTAATTCTCTTGGATAACCAAACTTGTAGAAGATATTTTTTTCTCAAAAACTCAGCTACTTTTTCTTTTGTTGCTGCCTTGATCGCCTTTGTTTCTGCCCATTTTGTCAGATAATTAGTGCACACAATGATGTAATATTTTAGTTTTGAAGGAGGGTTGATAGGAACCACAAAGTCCATGCCCCACTTCTCAAATGGCTCGAAAGTCACTTGGGGTTGCAGGGACATCTCATCCCTTGGAGTAGGTTTCCCCATCCTTTGAAATTAGTTACTGTTTCCAAGAAAACTAGTGTCTATTCAGATCTGCTAGTCCCACTAAGATGGGTAGCTATCTTAGAAACAAAAAATTCAAAGTAACTTGTGTTTTCCTTTATGGGAGATAGATAAGAGAGAAGCAGAGAGCACCAACTTTAGTCTTTCGCTTAGCTCCTTGCTTGTTTCCTCTCTCCTTTGATAGAGCTTCACCACTCCTTTCTCATTTGTCCCGCTTCAAAGAACACCTGTAGAGGCAAAACATCAAAATACATCAAAGAATAGAGATCTAAAATACCATAAATAATGTAGAATCAGATGTACATTAACCATACAATTGCATACATAAATACAAGATTCAGAAATATACAAGTATATGGAGGAAAACTCAAATAACTTTATTGATAGAAGTAGAAGAGAGGATTACAACCTAGCTGTCTGATCCAACACCATCCTCCCAGCATGAAAGCCCTCTTCACCTTATGAAAAGCTAGATCACCCAACAATACAATGTATCACAGAGAAACCAACAACACTTCCTTACAAAATACAAGATTCCAGCCTCTAGATCTCTAGGATGAGGGATCCATATATAGATATTTGCAGGGGGGTGAGTCAGCTTATGGGTTTTTGATTAGTGTCATTTCACTGATAGTTCTTGGTTCCACTTGGAGATTTCATGATATCTTACTCATCCCTGGGTGAATTTAGAGAGGCAAGTGTCATATGAGCAGTTTCTAGAAGATTCTCTGAGTTTCCACCTAGAAAACTGCCTCTACCATTTGTCTGCTCTCACTCATCGCACACTACAGAAGGGCTTTTCAGTATGCATTGCACCCCTTATGTGTAATAGGTGAGATGCATCGCACCCTAAGCATGGAGCAGTCTGTATGGTCCAGTTTTTACTAGTTCTGAGTAGTTTTTTAGGGAGAACTTCTGGGAAATGATGTAATCAATTGACCTTGATCCTTTAGGGTTTGAAACAACACTTTTAGGGGTTTGAGAGCCCTTGGTTTATCGACATATGTGATTGGGGTTGCAGTGCCCAAATATGTCTATAACAGTTTCCCCCAAAAGCATGAGGTCGTAAATCTTCTGATGTCGGGTGAAATGCTTTATCATGAGGATCCGAGGTTTTTCAAATTGGAAGGTGACCTGTAATAAGATACAATACAATACATTATCTTCATAATATTTTCATGATCTAGTTGAGGTGGGAATTCCCATGCTCAACTTTATAAATTTATTTTCATGTACATAGGACAGACAATCGTCTGCTATTGCAGACTGGTGATTTTGGTAGAGTCATCATCCTTAGCTTGGATGATCATCTGTGCAGCTATGGAGTACATTTGATGTATTTATTTTCCTAAATATATCACAGCCCAGATGGATGAAACTAGATCCAGGGTCTTCAAACTCGTTCAATCTTCGCTCGATGTACAAGTCGATCCATGTGAAAAGATGTTCTGAAGTCGAACATGGAAAGACATCGCCTGATTACCAGCCAATGATGTAAGCTGTTAACAGGCACAAGAGGAATCACCAATAATGATAATGACCCTTAAGGTATTGCAATACAATTCACATGGTGTGAATATATGATTCGATGTCAAACACCACGCAAAATATTTCGGTCGAAGGCCATTGATGTAAACCTGTCACCAGAAGTGAGAAACTTGCCATTGAGGCATGCAAGCTTCAAAGTACTGAAAGGGTTGTTTCTAAGTCACTTCTTGGATAATGAGTTGATGTCGACAAGAAGTGACCCGTCATAGGAGGCCCTTAATGAATCCTACATCTACGACATGAAACGAAGCAAATGATTTTTTGGAGGTGAAAACGATCTGATGATACAAGGTTCAAGGTGGCAGTCATGAAAAGTGGAGCGTGAAGGTATTGCAGTGGATGAGGTGTTAGCTGGGTTGGTGAATTCTCTGAGGGACTTCTTTTGAACATATCGGTGACACTGTGATAGATCAGTAGCATTAACCCAATGGATGGTACGAAGGACCAATGGTGATGGTGAACGGAATAACCCAATCCGACTCAATCATGGTGATGGAGTGAAAGTGTCATGTTCAAGAGCAACCTGCTACCAATGAAGTTCTTCAAGTTTTCTTCCCCTTTTTCCCCAGTCATTGCTGACCAGTACCTCTTTATTTTTGTCAAGCTTAAGGAGGATAACATATGCTTGTTCTATAATTTGCCTTCCGGGCAAACCTGTCGCTATTTTTAGCGAGCCTAGCGACAGTGAAACTCGCTCTTGTCCGGATGGACAAGTTTGTCACTATTGTTTTAACGAGTTTAACGACAAAGATAACTCAGTCCTTTTCATGTTTAGAGAGTTTGAAAAGAGATGAAAAGGAAACTCTAGTAGTCCTTTTTCATGGTATAATCCCTTAAGTCTGAAAAAGTATAACATAATACGAAAGGGATGACTTTTCGATAGTTTTAGCGAGCCGAACAAGACAAGCGCTTGATATTTTTGTGTAATGATCCCTCAGGTCCAAAAAAGATTAAAATATAGAGGAGGGATGGTGCTTCCCTCTACTTTAACGTGTTGGAAAGGCCATTAGCTCGACAATCTTTTCATATTTTACAAGTCTAAAAAGAGCTTAAAAGAGACTTATTTTTGAGGAATGAGTGATGTATCTGGGTAGCAACTGGTTTTAGGTAAGTTTGGAACTTCTCAAACACAGTAGTGTAATGAGGGTGGCTAGTAGAATCACTCGTCGCAGCTGTTCCTCAAAAGGGTAAACAATCAAGTGGAGGCGTATGATCGGCTAAAAGAGTGGTGGTGACAGTAAGAACACGACCAAGGCTCAACAGGCTGATAGCAATGCAATCACAAAGGTTATTTACCGAAAGGCGGGTTTATTTTTTAATGAGCTTGAACCTTGTGCCAACATGTGCTCAGTGGCGGGTTTATTTTTTAATGAGCTTGAACCTTGTGCCAACATGTGCTCAGTGCTAGGTTTATTTTTTAACGAGCTCGAACTGTGCGGAAACGTTGGTCGCTCCAGTCATCTTTAAGGATGTCTCTTATTAGTAGGTTCATTTTTTAATGAGCTTGCCCCATGCGAAACTTTGCTCAGGTTCCTTTTGTATGCAGGCTAGGAATGACCAAGTACAGAACTAAGAGTTAATGAACTACTGAGGTTAGGTAGGATAGTTTAGAAAAAACATTTCCTTTACTTTGCTGGGCTACTGACAAAGGTGAATGGTGGATCAGACCAATCACCTAACCTAAGCAGTTGAAGTTAGTAAAATACTACGGGGTTAGAGGTACGCTGGTAGCTCTTCAATTGCGTAAAAAATGTTTGCATGCCCCCAGGTATAAATAAAAGTAGAGTTTCCAGGTTACCATATGGAAGTCCCTATATTTAAGCAAGATTGTTTCATCCATGGAGCAGACAAAACACTTCCTCATCTCTGTCCATTGAATCAGAAAAAGGTGAGTGGTGTGAGCTTCCAATCACATAACCTTTGAGGAGATCCTGTTTTGGACTGATCCCATATCCTACACGGACGGGTGTGTCAGACCAATCATATAACCTATGACGAGGAAATCCTTTTCCAGACTGATCCCATATCCTTCACAGATGGGTGTGTCAGCCTGGTCATATATCCTATGAGGAAATCTATCTTTTCATATGGGTTTTCCTGCCAAAGCAGACCGGGGTGCATGCCCCCTAGGTTTTGTTACATTCATTGAATCACTTGCGGTAATTAGGTGGATGAATTGGAGGTTGAAGAGACATTCCTTGTGCAAAGAGACCATTTAGGGATGGCGTTTGACTCGTAGCCGTGTTTTAACTAGGAAATGAAAGCTGGTCGACAAGTTGTACCATTCAGCCTTCATACGGGAAACACATCACCCGAAAGAGTGAGGAAACAATAGCTCCCATGCTGTAAATGTAGTCACGCCCAAGGAGTATATTGTAATCTAGTGGCCCTTGGACTGCCATCACGTTCAATGAACGATTTTCCTTCTCAAAGTTATAGGCAAATTTGGAAGGATCCCTAATGGTCGACTGGTTCCTTTATTGAAGCTTGAAAAATTTCGAATCTCAGGCAGAAGCGATGGTGAACCAAGCACTTTCCAAGCAGTTGAGGAAAGAATACTCACAGAAGCCCCTTCATCTATGATAGTGCCCACCATGATCATTCTGTAAGCTTGTACTATGATTTGGAATGGTACATTAGATAGAAGGTAGGGTCTCGCAGTAGATTCCAGTCAAAGGAAACAACTAGATTGCTTGGAGGAGGGACCGAATAAACAGCTGGATGAATCTCTTGAAATGGGGAACTTCCCTCCTATGGTAAAGGAATGGGTAGATTGCCCCCATGTTCATCAGACTTCGTGTTAACAAAGAGAATTTGAACGGTGTTGTTCTCGTTTTCTTTGGAGATTGTATCATCTGAAGGTGGACCTTCTTAAGGCAAGATTGGGTCGACTACCATCTCGACCTATTGACTTTGGTCCAGTGTGGACTCAGAGGGTTTATCTTCAATGATAGATTTTTCGACCGACAATAGAGGTATGTTAGTCAGATTTTCAACTAGCGATGGACTTGGCAAGAGTTTCTTGTATCCAGGTGGAAGTCGCTGCGGTAAAGCAAGATGGTTATCCAAGATTCTTTTAGCTTCATCTAGAAAAGGACAACGGTGAAGGGCATGATCGCCTTCACACAACCTACAAGGAAATTTAGACCTTCCTTTTTGTCCATTGACTTCATTTTCACTAGTTGATGGTGTACTCTCAACATGATCGACAGAGGTTGAAGACACTGGATTGTGCAAGCGGGGAGACTAGTCTCTCAAGATCTGCGGGATGCAAGGACAATCTCGATGATAGTGGTTTTCTTTGCAAATGACACATGGAGATTTGGGTTTGGAAGGTGCAGTGTGTGGATTTTCGCCAGACAATGCATGGTTTCCCCCTTGCGCGTCTGGCTTCTTCTTCTTCTTCTCCTTTCCTTTCTTCTTCTTCTCAGCTACTTGGTTTTTAGTATCACTAGTTTCACCAAGTGAAGAGGAAGAAGGAGAGGGAGAAACAAACGAAGTAGAAGGTGGGGGAGCAACTCTAGTATCATCTAGTTGCTGGCTTGATTGCTGAGGAATTACGGTGTTTTGAACAACAGAGGCCGAGAATAGCCAAACTGGCAGGTCAATTGTGAGTCCTGGAAGGGACAATGTAGCCATATAAGGAGCACCAATATCTCCCTAAGAGGAGAAAGGACTAGGATTTCTCCCAAGGGGAAATCCTTGATTGGTGGACTCCATTATCTCAACCTAATATCAATGAGGGAACAATGATGTTATTCTGAATTAAATAAATTTTATGACGCTTTGACACAACTTTCCTTTTCAATTTTTAAGAGTCGAGAAAAAGCTAAATGTGACTCTAGTCGCCTTCGATTTTTAATGAGCATGAAGTGACAAGTGCTCAGATGGACCTTTTCTTTTAAGGAGTCGAAAAGGAACGAAAGTGACTACTCTGGAAATATAGACAGAGGGATTACCAAACCAATCACAAAACTACAATATACAACTTAGTGGTAAATTAAAGAGAAATTACTGAGGACTTTACATACGATAGTCAATATTCCTGAATGCTGTGTTCAGTGCATTGCGATCGATAGGGCAGTAGACACGACTTCCTAAGGATAAAGGATATCAACCTATTGTGGTCTCCCAATATATATTCGACGGTACGTGGGAGCACAAGTCTGTACTGGCACTTGTCGTATCAAAGAGGAGGAATCACCCAACCTACGATGAAAACGATAGCTACCAGGCTTTACGACACCAGAATACGTCTCTAGCCTATACTTCTAGATGTTGTGCGTTAGGTTCCAAAGCATTTTTATGTTCATTGAGGTTTATTTTATAGTTGATATTTCTTAAGAAGTTTTCCTTTCAAGGTTCACCGCATGATGTAGATGTAAAATTCCTAAATTTGCAATCTAAAATGATAAATAGTCATTTGCTTTCTTTTAGCAATGAAAATCCTAGCTACTAAGGAAAGAAGACTAAGATTATTTCAACAGAGAGCAGAGAGCACACACTAAATGCACTTTTTCTAAATCAATTTCCGCATGCAGTCTAAATGCAAATGCACATGCATGTATTTTTTTTTCCACTTCCTTAATGTGTGAATGCCAAAAAGGAAACTAAGTACAAATCTAAACTACTTTCTTAAAAGCGACACTTTAAACAATTTCTTTTCAAAACAAAAGGAAGAATAAGACGAAACTTTCAATTTCGAATGGAAAACTGCTTTCAAAACTTCAAATATCGATAATTCAAATCAAATACAATGGAAAAAGTACAATCGACTATCTAAAAGAGGAAGAATTTACGAAACTCTTTTCTTTGACTGAAAACGACAGTTATGACACTTTCGAATGAAAAGACGACAGTTCGATTAAGCTACTTTTTGCAAAGGAGGACTGTAAATGATGAAAAATACATAAAAAAACATTTATAATTCCTTAATAATGGAGGCTGAATAATGTAAAGGAAGAAGGCTTCAACAATGATTATAAACTACTGAATAGAGCTGAAAACCATGAAGAAAAAACCAAAATCCAGAAAGGGAAACAGTCTCATTCAATCATTGCACCTATCCTTAAGGGAAACAGGGATGCATCTTACCTACAACACACGGGAGGTGCGATGCATCTAGACTGCTAATGAGAGACAGTGCAATGGTCCAAGGATGAGACTGAGCTTGGTTTTCACTCACAATTTGCAGCTAAGTTCAGGGATTTAGGCCGAGCTTATGATGGACAGTAAACACAAAGTATAGGGGTACGATCTTATGAGGTTATTGAGCTACCACCAGGGCACTTAGGATGTTTTCAAGTCAGATGTTCAGTTCATAAACCAACCCGGAGATTGACTAAAGCAGCGTTGATCTACTTTGCAGTTGCATAGCAAAAGTAGTTCAAAGGCTAGTTGGCTTAACTTTAGGCTTCGTTTGTAGTTTATAAAGAAAACAACAGTAACAAACAAACAAACTATTCACTCCCCAATGGAGTCGCCATTTTTTTTCCGAGAAAACTAGTGTCTATTTAGATCTGCTAGTCCCACTAAGATGGGTAGCTATCTTGGAAACAAACAATTCAAAGTAACTTGTGTTTTCCTTTATGGGAGATAGATAAGAGAGAAGCAGAGAGCACCAACCTTAGTCTTTCGCTTGGATCCTTGCTTGTTTCCTCTCTCCTTTGATAGAGCTTCGCCACTCCTTTCTCACTTGTCTTGCTTCAAAGAACACCTGTAGAGGCAAAGCAACAAAAAACCATCAAAGCATAGAGATCTAAAATACCATAAACAATGTAGAATCAAATGTACATTAACCATACAATTGCATACATAAATACAAGATTTAGAAATATACAAGTATATGGAGGAAAACTCAAATAACTTTATTGATAGAAGTAGAATAGAGGATTACAACCTAGCTGTTTGATCTAGTGCCATCCTCCCAGCATGAAAGCCCTCTTCACGTCATGAAAAGCTAGATCACCCAACAATACAATGTTTCACAAAGAAACCAACAACACTTCGTTACAAAATACAAGATTCTAGCCTCTGGATCTCTAGGATGAGGGATCCATATATAGATATTTGCAGGGGGGTGAGTCATCTTCTGGGTTTTTGATTAGTGTCATTTCACTAATAGTTCTTGGTTCCACTTGGAGATTTCATGATCTCTTACTCATCCCTGGGTGAATTCAGAGAGGCAAGTGTCATATGAGGAGTTTCTAGAAGATTCTTTGAGTTTCCACCTAGCAAACTGCCTTTGCCATTTGTCTGCTTTCGCTCACCACACCCTACAGAAGGTATTTTCAGTATGCATCACACCCCTTGTGTGTAATAGGTGAGATGCATCGCACCCTCAGCATGGAGCAGTCTGTATGGTCTAGTTTTGACCAGTTTTGAGTAGTTTTTCAGGGAGAACTTATGGGAAATAATGTAATTAGTTGACCTTGATCCCTTAGGGTTTGAAACAACAATTTAGGGGTTTGAGAGCCCTTTGTTTATTGACATATGTGATTAGGGTTCCATTTCCCAAATATGTCTATAACAGTTGCCCCCCTAAAGCATGAGGTCGTAAATCTCCTGATGTCGGGTGAAATGCTTAATCATGATGATCCGAGGTTTTTCGAACTGGAAGGTGACCTGTAATAAGATACAATACAATACATTATCTTCATAACCTTTTCATGATCTAGCTGAGGCAGGCATTCCCATGCTCAACTTTATAAATTCTTTTTCATGTACATAGGACAGATGATTGTCTGCTGTTGCAGACTGGTGATTCTAGTAGAGTCATCATCCTTAGCTTGGATGATCATCTATGCCACTATGGAGTAGATTTGATGTCTTTATTTTCCTAAATATATCGCAGCCCAGATGGATGAAACTAGATCTGGGGTCTTCAAACTCGTTCAATCTTCGCTCGATGTACAAGTCAATCCATGTGAAAAGATGTTCTGAAGTCGAACATGGAAATACATCGCCTAATTACTAGCCAATGACGTAAGCTGTTAATAGGCACGAGAGGAATCACCAATAATGATAATGACGCTCAAGGTACTATAGTACAATTCACGTGGTGTGAATATTTGAGTCAATGTTGAACACCACGCAAAATCTTTCGGTCGAAGGCCATTGATGTAAACCTATCGTCGGAAGTGAGAAACTTGCAATTGAGGCATGCAAGCTTCAAAGTACTGAAAGAGTTGTTTCTAAGTCAACTTCTTGGATAATGAGTTGATGTTAACAAGAAGTGACCCGTCGTAGGAGGGCTTAATGAATTCCCCATCTTGATGAAGAGTGGGCCAATAGTAACCTGCTTGCAGAATTTTGAAGGCAGTCCTCTTTGCTGCAAAATGCCCCCCACAGGGCCCATCATGATAGGTTAGGAGAATGTCAAAAACTTCCTCCTCCCTGATGCATCGCCTCAAAATCTTATCTGGGCCAAGTTTAAAGAGATTGCCCCCAATCCAAGTGAATGGGGCACTTTTCCTCACGATCTTGCTCTTCTCTTTTGAGGACAGGTGTGGCGGAAAATTTGCTGAAACCAAGTAATTTGCTATATCAGTGAACCATGGAGAGAGTATTGAGATAGAAAATAGGTGTTCGTCTGGAATTTGATCATCCACCATTCCTTCTTCACCTGCAGGTAGATCTAATCTAGATAAAAAATCAACAACAACATTTTCCTTACCCGGCTTATCAACAATGGTTAAATCAAATTGCTGCAATAAAAGTAACCATCTAATAATACGAGCATTTACATCTGGTTTGTTCATTAAATACCTAATTGCAGCATGATCAGTGTGTACGAATGTTTGATAGCTGGTGATCTAGTGTCTGAACTTATTTAGGAACGGACTACAGCTAGGAGCTCTTTTTCGGTTAGAGTGTAGTTTAATTCTGCCCTGGACAACTTTTTACTTACAAAATATATGGCATAAGGCAGCTTCTCATCAACTTTCCCTAAGGCTGCTCCTATCACTTTGTTCGAGGCATCTGTATGAATGTGGAAAGGTATGGCCCAGTTTGGACCTCTCAAAATTGGGGCAGTCACCAGTTTACCTTTCAAGGTATATAGAGCCTCTTGACAGTTGTCAGTCCATATGAACTCAACATCTTTTTCCCAAAAGACCAAACAATGGAGAGGCTAGCTTACTAAAATCCTTAATGAATCTTCTATAATACCCTGCTAAGCCTAGGAAACTTCAAACATCTATTACCTTTTGAGGTGGGACCCTTTGGATGATGGCAATCTTGTTGGGATCCACCTGTAATCCTTGCTGAAAAATTGCATGACCTAGCACTGTCCCTTCGGTCATCAAGAATTCGCATTTTTCAGGACTGAGGGATAGGTTCATTTTGATGCACTTGGCTAAAACTTTTCCCAGGTTAGTCAAATCTTCCTAGAAGTTAGAACCATAAGGGGTAAAGTCATCCATATAGATTTCCACTGAGTCATGAACTAGTTCAACAAATATGCTTAGTACTGCTCTCTGGAAAGTGGTGGGAGCATTGCACAACCCAAAAGGAAGGACCCCGTATGCGAAAGTACCCCAAGGACAAGTGAAAGTGGTCTTATCTTGGTCTTCCGGGCTGATTTGGATCTAGTTGTACCCGCTAAACCCATCTAGGAAGGAGAAGAACTTCTTCCCTGCCAGGCCATCTAACACTTGATCTATGAAAGGCAAAGGGAAATGGTCCTTCTTGGTAGCCTTGTTTAGTTCCCAATAATCAACACAGATTCTCCACTTCCCATTTTTCTTTGGCACTAGCACCAAAGGAGAGACCCATTCGCTGTCGGAGATGGGGTAGATGAATCCTACATCCAGCAAATTTTGCAGTTCATCTTTGACAATGTCCTTAAGGGCTGGATTCATCCTTCTTTGAGGCTGCCTGCCTGGTTTACAATCTTCTTTAATGTAAATGTGATGAGTAAAGAATGAAGGGTGAACTCCCTTCATCTCTTTATAGCTCTAGGCAAAAACATCCAAGTGGTTTTTCAATAAGCTACAAAGTTCTTTCTCCTGAGAGGTGGATAGGGATGAGTTGATTTTCAAGGTTCTTTCTAGGTAAAATTCCACATTCTTAACTCGGAGATAAGTCAGATCAGCCACACAGAGATCAACTAAAGGATTGGCTTGGGTTTCTTCCACCAGCACTTCTAATGGAAACACACTGGGGGTGGATTTTGAATCAAGTTTTCAATAAGATCATCGTTGGTTTGTGGGCCCCCCATGGTAGCTTCTACTGTACACAATGGTGTGGAATAGACTTCATCCTCATCTTCCTCCTCCAACTAGAGAGGTAAATCATGTTCTAACAGAGGTTGGGCAGGAGGATATAGGACTAGCTGTTTGGACATATACCCTTTCTTGATTGTCATGTTCCCATCTTGACAACTGATGTAGGCATCTGCAGTAGCCAACTAAGGTCTTCCCAGAATGAGAGGATAACCAGTGGGCTTTGCCTTTGGTTGGACAACCAAGAAATCAGCAGGGTACTCCCAAGAATCAATAGAGCCCATTACATCTTCCACAATCCCCTCAGGGGTCACAGTGGAGTGGTCTGCTAACTACAGTATTGTTGTGGTCTTTCTCAGGGAGCCCTGAAGGTTGAGATTTAGCATAGTGCCTTTGGTCATCACATTAATGGCAGCCCCTAGATCAATTAGGTTATGGAGGATTACGGTGCCATTGATGTGAACATCGACTACAGGACTCCCAAGGTCTAGATATTTCAGACAGAATTCCTGCCCCAACATTAGGTCAGACAGTTGTCCTATGACATTGATAGTTAGAGCATCTCTCCTGTGCTTGCCTGGGTGCCTGAAGCACTTCTTCTTGATCATCTTGTTGTCTATAGGCACATCTTTTATTGCTTGGAGAAGTGGTATCTTCACACATAACTATTTCAATTCTCCCAGAAGTTCAGTTTCTTTTGGGGTTGGTTGTGTGGTTCTAGTTAGTCTCTCAGGAAAGGGTGGAATGGCTTTTGGTTCACTTTCCTGTTTTTCTTCCTCATCCTCCTTAGGAGGAGGTTGGCTATTTGGGAGAAGCTTCCTAGATCATATGTTAATCTCCTGAATCTCCACAACATAGGTCGGGCATGATGTTTCTCCACTATATACCTGTTGGGCCTGTCTGTTATTGGGGTTCGGGTTCAGTTGAGCAGGTGGTGGAGGCAAAAGAGCGGGAGGAGAGTTGTACTTGGGCCTCCACCCCTGATGAGGTGCATTCCATTGAGGCTGTGGCTGACCATAAGAGTGAAACGAATGAGCAACTAAAGGAGCATGGTATTGAGATGGATATGACCAAGGAGGGGGTGTGGACCAGGAAGGATGAGCAGGGGGACCCTAAGAAGGCATGGAAGTGGCTTGATTGGTGTTGTAATAGGTCTAGGATGTCTCTTGCATTCCCTACTAGTAAGGTCGAGGTGCATGTGGCCTCCTTTGGTTCATGAAATAGAGTGGTTCAATGGCTCCTTCAGCCCTCTGATATGCAACTTTAAGTTCGGGCAAGGAAGGACACTGATTCGTAGGATGGTCTTCTTCATAGACTGAACACACTTCTATAGAGTGCAATGGAGATTCGTTCCTAGGATGCTTTCTAGTGCACCTGGGACAAAAGATGGCCAAAGCCCTCTCGGCTTACTCTTGTTTCTTTTTGATATGCAAGGTATCCATTTGCATGGCAAGAGTCTGCCTCATCTCCTCTTGAAATATTCCATCCAATTCTCAAGTTCACTTCTAAGGGATGAACTGGATGAGGATGTACTGGCTAAAGGTTTACTTCCCCTACCTCTCTTTCTAGCTGACCTAGAATGGTTTCTAAACAGAGTCTTTATGTCATCATAAGGTAGTTGGTAGATGTCTCCCCCAACCAGCAAATGGAGGGCATCTAGAAGGTCTTCAGGGACTCCTTTGAGCAGGACCAACTTCAGAGATTCGGGGTCAAGTGTGCACCTGACCCTTTTATAACTGCGCTAAAACCTCTCTTCATAGTCTTCTAAAGATTCATCACTTCCCATGGTCATTCAGAAGATTTCTTCCTTGGTATCCTTTGACCTACAATAGTCCCGAAATTTGTTGTCAAAGGCTTGCTGCAACTGAGCCCAAGTTGTGATGCTGTTTCTAGGTAACCCCATGAACCAGCACAATGTTGCATCCTTGAGGGTAGAAGGAAACAATTTCAACTTCTGCTCGTCTTCTGCATAGTCATAGGTTCGACAGAGAACAAAAAATTCAAACAAGAAGGTATCAGGATCTTCGGTAGTCAATCCATGGAAGTGAGGAAAGGCTGAAAGACTTATGTTTTTCATTTTAGTGTCCCCATTGGTCTCTCCAATAGGAAAGGCACCTTCTATTCTTTCCCCATTTCCTCTAACATTTCTGTTTTCAGCCATGGTCTCAGGAGGAATGGTTTCTTGCTCTTCTTCTGTTATAGGATCTTTGTATATCTCTGGAGGTTCAACTATAGGTTCTTCTGGATCACTGCCACCAAAGAAGAGAGAAGGGGGACTTAGTGATGTGGTGGGGGTGTTGGGTAGGAAATTTCCTGAATTGTCTCTTTTCCTATGAGGCATGAAAGGAAATATCTGTTTTGGGTGATTTTTTTTATTTATTTTTATTCTTTTTTTATTTTTTCTGCTTGTACCTACAAAACTGAAATGGATTGAACAACAAGCTACAACTAACTGAAATGAATCTTACTAAAATGAAATTACAGAATTGAAATGAAAGCAAGGAAATGACTAATCTACTTTGTTATCATGGAAATTGAAGAATTGGAAGGAAAGCAGGAAATGACTAATCTACTCTTGCTGAAATGGAAATTGCAGAATTGAAATGAAAGCAGGAAGTGCCTAATGTATGCTTGCTAAAATGAAATTGTAGAATTGAAATGAAAGCAGGAAATGCCTAATCTACTTTTGTAGAATTGGAATTGTAGAATTTGAAATGAAACAACTACTCTACTTTTGCTAAAATAACTACTTAGCAGAATGTGGCAGTAGAAAATAGAAGAAAAATAGTAATCACAAAATACTTTGACGCGTCCCTAGCAACAGCACCAAAAAGAATGGTGGGTTCCAGTATTGCAGCAATAATGCTGCAACCCTTGGGGCTTCCTTCTTTACTTTTATTAACTCGGTAGTTCGTAACAAACTTGGAAGCGACAGTGCTGTATGCACAAGTACTAGCTCTTACTGTAGGCTGTCACTTAATCAGCTGGCGCAAGTTTGCTAGGAGCTTAAGCCAACTTCTATGAGTTTTTAGAAGAATCTTTTAACTGTGATGGAAGAAAGCTAACTCTATAGAGGCTATTCTATGTGCAGAAAGAGAATGAAAATTGAAATGGAATGAAAACCCTAGCAAACCCTAACAAATCCTAATTTACCCACTAACCCTACTTTTGTAAGAAAAGAGATGGAAACTAATGAAATGAGTGCCATTGACTACTGAAAAGGTAAATTGCATTTATTCAAGCTACTTCTGAAAAGAAATGAGAAGAAATCATCTTTTTGTGCTTTTGAATGTTTTTATGTGGAATTATTATGCGTGTGATTTATTTGGTTGTGACTGTGCAGAGGTTTGGTGGAAAAGGGAGATGGAGTTGGCTTTTGCAGAGGGTAAGGAAGGTGTGGGGAGGTCCTAAGAATCCCTTAGTACCCTTCTGAAGACTTTCATTGTGATCAGACTTCGAAAAAACACTCACAGGAAATTATATAGGACGCTGAAGGGGATCTACAGGAGGTTCTATAGGAGGATCTACAAGAGGAGGCCGAAAGTTGTTTTTGGAGTTCTGAAGGTGGAAAAATGATGGGAAAGGGGAGCTGAAGTCTAGATGAAGGTGTTGAGGTGTCTAGAACTTTGTCAAGGAAGATCAGGGATGAACGTGATGGTTGGATTTGTTCAAATGGCAAGAAAGCAACTTTATGGAAAAACACAGAAATTAGGGCAGATTAGCGAAATGTTGTGAATGAGCTGGGAAATCTATGAGAAGTGAGCTGGTGATGGCTGTTTTATCTGAGATGTCTTGCAAGAGATCTACACATTTACTTATTAAAACTAACCAATGAAAGAACTAAAAATAGAGTTTTGTCTAGCTTGACCTAATTTCTGACCTATAAACAGAAAATGCTGAACAATACCTTGTGAATAGAAAATCATGCGAGAGAAATATGGTAAAAGAATCAGGAAATGATCTAAGCAAGTGAATCTAAACTAATATCAACTTTTCCAAATCAAGTTATCACACTAGCAGTTGCATGGAAGAGCAAAAATTGTGTTTTTGGTAGCAACAATAGTGCCTTGACCTCAAATCATAGTCCCAGGAAGGGAGAAAGGAGATCGAGACCTGCTGTTGGCATTTTTGAATCTTATTCTATCACTGTAGCAACCTACTTGCACAACATTATCAGGGCTTGACATGTCGTGAATCCTCTCGAAAGAGAGGAGTG
>APFE030923638.1:15357-25794 GCA_000404065.3 Pinus taeda | reverse complement strand
GATCCCTGGGGAAGAGGATGAACTTATGCAACATAAATTATCTCATGAATGGAAGCAAAAACATATAAATACATAAAGGAGGTGTTGGGAAGCTTGGGTTGGGCCCTAAACCTAGAGGTTCAGCCCTCTGGAAGAGATCAGTGCTGGCTCAAAAACTGTTTCATCTTCATTATAAAAAATAACAGTTACATTACATAAACTATTTTAAAAAATAACTCAAAAATAAGTTGAGCAATGTGCTGCACAAAAGTGCGAAAATATACTAAGAACTGGATAACCTACTGAGGCTCAAAGCCTTCTTATTTATACAAATGGGGACTTCCAACAGTCCTCCTAAAATAAAAGAATTCGGCTTCCTAGAACTAAAGATAAACAACAATCCTACTTGACTTGCTCGGCTGCCCCTTGGAATCATCAATGTGGGCCTTTGTGCTCCGAGTTGCTGATGGAGGATTTGAGAAAAGGGGTCATTAATGAAGGAGACACCCCCCCTACAAGTCCTCTTCCCTGTTTTCCTTGAGTTTGGTTGCCATTTGCTCATAAATTCCTTGTCTTTGTCCAAAATTGTCCAAAAAATCTGCATAGAACACACATTAAACTACATGGCAAAGTGACTAAACCAATTCACTCTATTAGCATAAATATATTCAAAAACATGCAACAAACTAATGAGAATGGTGGATTAAGTCAAAATAAGAGGCAGAATGAGCCCATATAGTTACCCATTTCTGGGGCTCATCAACACGCTGATCCTGCGCGCAACCTCCTTATCGCGCAGTTCCCACACATACTCTTTTATAGTCCCGCGCTCTCTTTCAACTGCTCGGAGCACTAATATTGTGCTTCCTACGACTAGTTTGGTGGTCGCACCACCTGTGCGAGACTTCAATTCGCTATCCAGCTTAGTCTGTGGGCACTCCTCAATTGCCCTCATGACAGTCAGTGCCGCGCGTTCTTCCTTATGCGGTGCGCTCCCCTGGTTACTTTGTTTGGTAAGGTGCAGTTGCAGCCATGGTAGCAGAGTCACAAATTCTTGCCGATAATATTCTAATGCAAGAGTCTGATTGTCTGTATCTTGTCTTGTTATTCTTAGTCTATAGATGAGAAATGCTTGCACGATTTTGTTTTCCATTTTTTTGATCTCAGCGTCCATTAACATGCTTCTCTTCCCTAATCATACCCAATCTTCTTCGAGTTTCCGAAGTCTAAGGTTCCCTCGTCGAATGGCTTCCTGAATCTACATATGTTCACCCTCGTGTAGCTACATAATTCCTTCATCCTGATCCTTGTGTACTGCCCCAACTGTGGGAGCTATTGCATGAGGATTTATTTCCTTCAAAATTATGGTCTCATCTCTGCTTCTCAGCTTTGGAATCATCTCCACGCTCAGGTTTTTGCACATGGCCCTATAAGCCCATCGAACCACTGGCATGCGCAGGTCCCAATCATTTCCTTGCGCTTGGTGAACCCTGTTCAGGACTCCACACACCTTATTGAATGCTTCCACGTGGAACGTTTGTGGTGCGCATCGCCTTTCTTGCTATTGCATCCTGTTTCGATTTTCGATTATGAGTTTAGGGTGTGCTTGTGTGGGTTGTACATCCCATGTCTGTACCCATCGAGACAGGTGGGTGCGCAAGTTGCTCTATCCTTGCTGACCAAATTTTACTCAAATCTAGGGGATTCCAAACCGTAGGCGCATCATCGTTCTACATCCACACCAGTTCTCCAAATTTCGTTGATGTGTACCCCACCATTGTGTGGGTGTTGTGCGCAGTGCCCACCATTGTGCGGGTGTTGTGCGTAGTGTTCAAAAATTCATCCACCGCTGTCAATCCATCATATGTCGACAAATCTCTTGCTTCTATTGTTATGCAACGCAATGATCTAACCACCATGTTGCAATTCAGTGTTGTCACTTCGTGCAACTGATTCTGCCATCGCTCTACTTCTTCGTCTGAATCCGAAGTGTAGGACCTTTCATGCTCCCATGAGATTCTCCCATATGCAGTCAGATTCACCCAATCTTGGTCTCATGCAGTTATCTTGTAAATAAAATCAAGATTATCGTCGCTATCGTCGTCGCGCACTGGTTCAGTGTAGCGCGCTCCTTCGATTGGGTCTAGCGTGACTACTATGCGTAGTGACTTTTTCTCAAAGATCATTTTGCACTTCTTAAGGTTTATGACTCCATTCATATCAATGGTCCAGACTATTCCTAATAGCGCGGGATAGGGATTTCTATCATCGACAATCTCTATTACCTCAAAATCCGCCTGCACTCTCACACATTCAATATCAACTGTCACCCCTTGCAACCTTCCCATGGTCAAAATCTTCTGTTGGTTTGCCATTTGTAATAGAATAGGGGACCATTGTAACACGGGCCTACCCATGCATTCCCATGTCTGCTTCGGTAATACATTCACATCCAAACCTAGATCTAGGATTACCTGATCCATTTCATACTCACCAATCTGCACATTCAACCTCATTTCCCTTCCAGTGCGTAATGCATGCTTCCCCAATTTTCAGACTATGCGCAGTTCTCTTGACACTGCGCCCTTTAACTACCTTGCTGTCACACAACAGTTTCATGCATGTCTCTAGAAAGGTAGTGAGCATTGAAGGATCCATTCCTAGCTCTGGTTGATCCTTACTTCCTGAAGTGGAGGCCTCCGTGAAGCTCTTCTTAGCTTCCATGAATGTTTCCTTTGCGTGTTCTAAGTCAAACTCGGGTTCCTTTGCAGGATCCTTGCAAACCCACGCACTTTCCTCTGGTTGCTTCCCCGTATCCTCTCCCGTGGCCGTACCACTTCTGAGCATCATGTTTACATTCGGGTCCTCTTTGCGTAGCTAAGACCTCATCATTTGTATATTCTGAGTTAGAGGAGGCTAGAATACCCATTTTTCACACATCCTTGTGATCAACGTAGGACATTCTATTGTTTCATGATCAAACTGAGCACAATACGAACAAGATATCCTCGTCAGGTTGGTACAATCGCGGGCATAGTGCCTTGGTCTTCTGCAATTGTAACAAATTAATTATCTGCGACCCCTCCCTGGCCCCATTCCACCTCATCCTTGACCTCACCCCTAAAATCTAGTGCGCGCCATCCCCACATCTGGGTCGAGGGCTTGAGTTTTGGTATGCATCCTATAGGCAGGGGCACAATCCATCTTTAGCTCGTAACTGCTGCAAGTGCGCTCATTGTGGCCTACCAACCTGCAGAAATTACAAAACAATTGCTGGGGCATCTATGTATACTTCTGCAACAAATGACAATTATCTGTCATGTGTTTCCCTCTTATTTGATAGATCGTGGACTATAAAGCAGGTGTCGCACTCGGCCTTGCCTATACCTCCGGTCTCAATGGCATTGGCCCTCCTCTTGCCGAGTAGTTCACAAACACTGGACAATGATCCTTATCATGGCTCTGGCCTTTGCATTTTATGCACCATAATTCCTCATGTGCCTCTGGCCATGGTGCCCTATCCTGCTTCAAACTTTACATTTCCAGGCATAGGTTCTATAGTTGCGTGTGGATTTGTTGAACTCCCAACCCAGGGTCTTGTATCGGGGTCTCATGTAATCTCATTTCCATTTCCAATGCTTCGGCCTAGGTGGAAAGTTTTTGTTGTGACAGTGCTGTCCTCAAGTGTGGTGTCAAAAATGCTACAAACCATGCATGATGTTGTCCATCTGTCAACGTCATATTTTCTTCGCGGATCGTACTCTTCAACCATTGATCCAAATCCCAGGGAGTCTCGCCCAGGAGCATCGCAATTTCTTTAAACCTGATGATTGATTGTATTTCTGACTTTGGCCTTCTAAATTCTCTGTTCAGCGTGGTCTGGATATCTGCTATCCCTACATTTAGGTAGTCGTTAGAGTGCTTGATATACCATGTTAATGCACGATCCTGCAATGCGCTCACCAATGTAGCCTTCTTAATATTGTCATTCATGATACCTTGTGCTTCCCATATTGCTCTTACCACGAACCAGAATTGGTTTGGATCTTCATTCCCTACTCCTTTGAATACTGGTAGTTTGCTCACGCTCGCCATACTGAACTGTGGAGGTGGTGGAGGTGGAGTGGGTGGATATGGAGGTGAAGGAGGTGATGCGGGTGGCAGCGTGGATGGAGGTGGTAATTGCGAAATCTGCTGCCTTATCAAATGACCGTGCTTCTCGGGGAAACCTTAGCGAAATCTTCCTTGCTCTCTAGTGAGGGTGAAATTAAGGGACTGTTTTCTAATTCTTCACTACTTTTGTAGATCTTTCTGCTCCGCATAGTCCCAAACATTAATGTATTTGCATGACCCTTTTTTCACACAATAGCATCTTAATCCAAGTATTCAAAGATTTAATATACTTACCTTGCGGTCCTTTGAGAAAGCGTCGTCCTGCCTCGCTGTAGCTCACAGTCGTGTCTACCGCAAACTCAGTGATAAATCCCCCTATTATCAAGTTGATCCAGTGGTCCATAGCTCACACGATCTTGTCCTCTAATGCTTCTAGTCTGCGCACTAATTCCGGAGTCCACACTTTTGTTTTGTCGAGCCTACACCTTCCCTGGCTGTCGGCTAACTTCGCGATCCACTCATACAGCTCAAAAGGAAAGGATGCAAAGAAAATCTCATGGATTTCCGTATACACGTAGCCCTCCAACAAATTTTCCTTAGATACTTGCGAAGTTCTGTTTTCCTGTGTCGTGAACTCGTGAATATTCTCCCAACCACTCTTCAATTTCCTTCTTTGTTGGGTTCTAGTGGCATGAAATCGGACATCCCTTATGCAGATCGTGGTTCCGACAACAAAACCATTTGTTGGCTTAGTGGGGCCTGACCCAGGTTCAGAAGTGTTTTAGCCAAGAAAATCCCGGTACTACTGGCCCTTTCGATAACAGTCCGTTGGAGCGGGAACTAAGGTCTCACCCAAAGTAGTATGGAGGGTGCTAGAAATAGGTTTCCGCACCCTGTGGATGTCTGATATGAGGTGATTGGCATGCGGCCCAACCTTCTACGCGCACCAGTGGGCACCCCGCGCCTTGTGATACTGTCCTCATGCAATTTTAGTAATAGAGCGACCCATGTTATTCACCCAAGTCTTCCTTAATTAGGCTCTGTTAGCTGATTACTTAGGTTATCTTCATATATAAGCATTCATACAAGTATTTGTCAATTGCGTGTAGTAACTAAATAGAGTAAAAGTGATGCATAACACCAAAATACAGATTCAAGAACATGTGCATAGAGTAAGAGTAAAATTTCCTTTATTAACTTTCAATCCCACTTACAGACCCGACTCCTCCCTACGCATTTAGTTACAGGGGTCCGTACACTTAGCTGTTGACTCTACTAGGCCTCTGCGCACTCAGCTGTAGAGCCTCCTACTACTACTACGATCCAATATACTTTAGATCCAACTCTACGCTCTAACCATGCCTTCGCATTTCTATATATTATTACTTCCCTTTACACTTAGGGCCTCGCTTTCTTTATACAATCCCATGGTCCACGGACGATGGGTAGGCCGACACAACTTTACATTAAATTACAATATTTTAGGGCAGACAACCCTATGACTCATCCTAGACTTCACTCTTCACGCTCGCAATTCGCGGAGTGTTACAATGTACTTTACCAAAACTTGGCTTTGAGCCCCAAAAACGTGCTATAGGGGATCCCATGCCCAACATATACTCAAGGAAAATTCTTACCAAAACCCCCCATATTCTCAAGCAGTCAATCTTCACTCTTCTTTGGTGACCGTCAGTTTCCCTCTCTGACTACAGGGGAGTTAGAAGAACCTCTAGGTGAGAAACCTAAAATATTTGAAGAATCTATTGGGGAAGAAGAATAAGCCACTTCACCTACCCAACCTATGGCCGAAAACAAGAACAATGAGGTTTTTCCTATCAGAGAGACTAATGGAGAGACTAGAATGAATAATACAAGCCCTATTGCCCTTCCAACCTTTCATGGCTTAACCTCTAAGGATCCTGATACCTTCATGTTTGAATTTGATGGTTTTGTAGGACCTATGAATATGCCTCTAATGACTAGAAGTTCAAGTTATTTCTCTCTACCCTTAAGGATGCAGCCTTGCGTTGGTTTATCGGTCTACTTGGGGGTAGCATCACTACCTGGCCTGAAATGCAACAAGCCTTTAATGACAAGTACAAGGACTATTGTAGGTCCAAATAAACTAAGGAAGAAATCTTTAGAATGACTCTTGGACTTGATGAATCCCTAGAAGACTATGAGGAGAGATTTCGACTCAGTTATATGAGGGCCAGATGCACCCTTCATCTTGAATACTTCAAACTAGTTCTTCTTTGAGGGATTAGGGAGGACATGTTGGAGACCCTCAACATGCTGTCCAAGGGAGATATTTATCAGTTATCCTATGATGATACTAAAACTATGTTCAAGAATCACTCTAGGGTTGCTAGAAAGAAGGGTAGGGCTAGTCAAGGCTTGGTCAATTCCTCTCCTTCCACAACTTCCATCAAGAATGAGACTGAGAACATGTTGGAGGACTTTAAAACTAAAATTTTGCATATCTTTTCTTTGCAAATGTATACCATGCATATCAAGAGGAAATAAGAGGAAGTAGAGAGAGACCTAGCTATTTTCTTCCCTAAATGCACTAGAAGGTACCCCATAAATGAATGCCCATTAAATGTCATAGAGGTTTGCGCAGTCTATGAGGAAAACCGTGCCATGGGTAAATTCCCTTCTTTGCCTGGTTTAAAAGTTGTATACCAAGGGGAAGAAGGTGGGGTTGAGAAACTCTGCTTTACAAATCAAAGGAGGTCTTATGGACCTCAACCATACCAGTAAGGCATGCAAGGTGTATCTTACTCTTATTACCATTCCAACCAAAATGAAGCCTTGCCACGTTGGTACTCTTCCACTCATCCATCATGGACCACACCTCTTTCTTGGCCTTATGCTCCTCAATATCTTCCTTAACCTGTCAATCAACCATTTCATCCATATGCTGCCCAACCTCCTCAACGGAATAACCCATCACAAGGGTGGAGGCATCAATTCAACCAACCTCGTGCTTTACTTTCTCCACCTAAACCTCAACCAAAACTCACTCATCCTGCGTCACCCAAGCAACCTCAGATGCCTTCTCAACTCAATTCGAATTGAATAACAAGCGAGCATAAGGGGTCTACATTGGAGAGACATCTTACCCTGCCTATGCTGTGGAGATCCAAGAGATCAACCTTAGGTCTAGAAGAGTGCTTCTAGATAACCATCCATGATCTCCACTTGAAGGACTTGAAGAGGAAAAGGAAGAGAGTACCCCTCAAGTAAATCCACCTCCTTTTCCTGAGAGATTGATCCACCGTAGCCAGCACACCCTAGAAGAAATTGAACTTCTGGGAGAATTCAAGTATCTGTTGGGTTATGTTATATTCTTTGCACGACTAGCCCACGTAGTTAACCAGGTGGTTAGAAGGGGGGTGAAGCCCGCCATTCGTTGTGCCGATTGCATAGTAGGGGGAGTCACAGGGGGTTTGAGGGGTGCAGGTAACCCCACTCTATGGGGACCCTATATTAGGTTGGGTGGACCTACCTATGGTTTTGTGCATGATTTTTCACACATGGTTTTAGACGGGATGGTTTTCAGTCCATGATTTTGGATGTGATGGTTTTTGGTCCATGATATTGGATGCTTCGAAATGTATAAATATGTATTGTAACATTGCAAGGAACATAATGCAAAATCGAGCTGGTAGTCTCGGTTTTGGGATCCAGGGGAAAATTTCTATGTATATGTGTTTTATGTGTTATGTTCTCACATTTTTTTATTTTCTGTGCTCTATAATTCGTATGCAAGTAATTTCTGTATGGGGTTAAAACCTACATTTGGTATCGGAGCTGTTTTGGCTTCAAGGGGACACCTTTGTTGTTGAGGGGTTTCGATTGGGCCTGTGGTAGACCATGTTAAGTGGGATAGCTGTGAGATTGATTCTGGTGGTGAAAGAAGATGGCGAGCAGTGGAAAGATAGAGATCGAGAAATTTAATGGTCAGAGTTTTGAGTTGTGGAAACTCAACGTGGAGGATTTGTTGGTGGATAAAGATCAGTGGGTTGCGGTAGATCCAGGTACTAAACCAACGAGAGTGTCCGATGAAGAATGGAAGACGTTAGATCGGAAGGCTAAGAGCACAATACGAATGTGTGTCTCAGATTCAATATTGCTGAATGTATCAAGGGAATAGGGACTTTGTACCAATCTAAGTCTCTGGTGAATAAACTATTCTTACGGGAAAAACTGTATAACCCGAGGATGAAAGATGGAGACTCGGTGACAGAACATATTAATGCATTTAATACTATGGTAAGTTAGTTATTATATGTTGACATTAAAATTTCAGATGAAGATAAGTGCATCAGTTTGTTGTGTTCTCTACCAGATTCGTGGGATAATCTAGTTATTGCAATAGGTAGCAATGCAACTGCTTTGCAGTTTGATGAAATACTCTCATCCTTGCTGATGGAAGAGATGAGATGGAAAAATATGGAGAGCTAGAATGGTGATGCCTTGTTTGTACGAGGATGGTCCCAGAACAGAAACAAAAAATAAGTCATCTAAATCTAGAGGGAGATCTAAATCTTCAGGAAAACCCGTAAAGGTGGTTTGTTGGAAATGTAGAAATGAAGGGCACTACAAAAGGGATTATAAATCTAAAGCTCCTGATAAAGGAAAAGGATTTGATGATGCTCCTTCTGCATAGGTAAAAACTGCCTTAGATGAAGGTGGGGATGTGTACTTGGCTTCTTCAAGTACACATGTAGATCATGAGGCATGGTTGATTGACTCAAGTGCATCCTTTCACTTCACTCTCCATATAGAGTGGTTCTGTGAGTATGAGAAATATAATGGTGGTGATGTCTTCTTGGGGGATGATAGGAAGGCTAGAATCATTTGTCGTGGAAAAATAAATTGGAAGTTGCAAGGTGGAAGGGTTAGAACACTTCCAGGTGTTCTGCATATTCTTGCATAGGCCAGAAATTGGATTTCTGTAAGCAAGATGGATGATGCAGGTGTAAAAACAGTGTTCGAGAAGGATATATCCAAGATGGTTTTGGGGGCACTGGTATTGATGTGGGGAGTTTGAATTGGAACTATGTACAAGCTGCAAGGTAGCACTGCTGTTAATGGGTGCAACAGTTCCGTGGTTCCTGAAAGTGGAGCAGAAAATCTAGTGGTCTCTAGAGAGAAGACCATGCTATGGCATCAAAGGTTTGGACATATTGGAGAGAAGGGCCTTCGAATACTTCATGGTAAAGGTATGGTAGAAGGTATGAATAATAGCTCTCTGGATTTGGATTTCTGAGAAAATTGTGTACATGGGAAGCAAAATTGGGTGAGTTTCCCCTCTGGTTGTAAGAGGGAAAAACATATATTAGAGCTTGTGCAAAGTGATGTGTTTGGACCTGTGAAGGTTCCATCACTGGGTAAGTATGTGTATTATGTATCATTTATAGATGACTTCTCAAGGAATACATGGATGTATTTCTTTAAGAAGAAATATGAAGTCTTTGATAGGTATAAAGAATTTAAGACTTTGGTGGAAAACCAAATAGAGAAGAAGATAAAGGTGCTGAGGACAAATAGTGGTGGAGAATTTTGCAGTAAGGAATTTGAAGAATTCTATAAGAAGTGTGGTATAGCACAACAAAAGACTACTCCATATACACCTCAGCAAAATGGAGTTGTATAAAGAATGAACAAGACATTGATAGAAAGGGCAAGAAGCATGCTTAGTGGTGTCAGGTTAGGACAGGAATTCTGGACAGAGGCGGTGGAGACAACATGTTACCTGGTCAATAGACCACCTTCATCAGCGTTGGAGGATAAGACTCCACAAGAGGTATGGATTGGTAAGAAACCCTCTCTTTCACATCTAAGGGTATTTAGATGTGATGCATATGTACATGTTCCAAAGGAGAAACAAACCAAGTTGGATAGTAAATCTGAAAAGTGCATCTTTATTGGGTATAAGGATGGTTTAAAGGGTTATAAGCTTTGGAACCCAATAACAAGGAAGGTTGTGTACAATCGAGATGTGGCGTTCAGAGAGGAAAAAGATGTTATTAAGTAAGAAGTCCAACCAAAGGAACCTGAGAAGATAGAATTTGAGCTTAAGGAGGAAGAATCAGACTCTACAACAGAGGAGAGATTAGAAGATGAAGAGCCACAAACTCCGGGTGTGAGAAGATCAGTTCGAGAAAGAAGGCATCCAGAAAGGTATAGTCCATCTTCTTTCTATTCAAATTTTGCTTTATCTATTACTGACGATGATCCCAAAACTGTGAAGGAAGCAGTAGATTCAGAGGATGGAAAACTCTAGAAAGAGGCCATGGTTGATGAAATGGCATATTTGTGCAAAAATGAGGCTTG
>APFE030923638.1:4981-15337 GCA_000404065.3 Pinus taeda | reverse complement strand
GGGATTTGGAAGAGGAAATCTACATGAAGCAACCTGAAGGCTTTGCGGTGAAGGGTACGAAAGAACTAGTATGCAAGTTAAAGAAGTCTTTGTATGGGTTAAAACAATCACCAAGGATGTGGTATCAGAAATTTGATACATTATACAGGGACTTGGCTTCACCAGAAGCAAAGCAGATCACTGTGTGTATTTTAAATTAATTGGTGACCGTGTTATTTATCTGGTCTTGTATGTGGATGATATGTTGCTGGTTGGAAATGACAAAGAAATTATCCAGGATTTGAAGACCCAATTGTCCTCCAAATTCGAGATGAAAGATCTCAGTGCTGCAAACTATATTTTGGGCATGGAAATTAAAAGAGATCGAGCAAAGAGGAAGCTCTGGTTAAAACAGAGGAAGTATGTCGAGGAAATATTGCAGAGGTTTAATATGCAGGATAGTAAACCAGTGAAGGTTCCTATTCCTGTAGGTGTGAGGTTATCTGTTGAACAGTGTCCCAAGACACAAGAAGAGGAAGAGGACATGTCCCATGTTCCATATGCAAGTGAAGTCGGTAGCCTGATGTATGCGATGGTCTATACTAGACTAGACATTGCACATGCAGTGGGAGTATTGAGCATGTTTATGTCAAAATCAGGGAAGGAGCACTGGACAACAGTGAAACGCGTTTTCAGGTATTTGCGTGACACTAGTGATTATGGTTTTTGCTACCAAGGAAGACTGGGATTGGATAGAGTGTTGGATATTCGTGGCTTTGTTGATGTAGAATAGGCTGGATATCTAGATCAAAGAAGATATACAAGTGGGTATGTGTTTAATCTATTTAGAGGTGCAGTCAGTTGGATGAGTAAGAAACAATCTGTAGTGGCACTATCAACTACAGAGGTAGAATACGTTGCAAGCACTCATGCAAGCAAGGAAGTAGTTTGGTTGCAGAGATTGTGTTCAAGTACGGGGTTAGTACAGGGAGCTATGAGGATAGAGTGTGATAGCCAAAGTGCAATTTTCTTGGCAAAGAACCCTGCATATCATTCAAAGACAAAGCACATTGATGTTCAGTATCACTTTGTGAGGGATATGATAGAAGACAAAAAGGTATTGCTGGTAAAGATGGACACTTTGAAGAATACTGCAGATGCATTGACAAAATATGTGAGCTCTGAGAAGTTCTCTTGGTGTAGAGAAATAATGGGCGTTGCAAGGCTGGATAAATGACTAATCTCTCTTGTGGCCCCTTGTGGAAAGAAAATAATAAGTGGGAGAATGTTGGGTTGTGTTATATTCTTTCCATGACTAGCTCACGTAGTTAATCGGGGGGTTAGAAGGGGGGCAAAGTCCCCCCTTCGTTTTGCATAGCGGGAGGAGTCATAGGGGGTTTGAGGGGTGCAGGTAACTCCACTATATGGGGTTTGGGGTAGTGCCCCAGAAAATTTTGTTTTTGGACCCTATATTAGGTTGGGTGGACCTACCTATGGTTTTGTGCATGATTTTTCGCACATGGTTTTGGACGTGATGGTTTTCGGTCCAAGGTATTCAATGTTTTGGCATGTATAAATATGTATTGTAACATTGAAAGGAACATAATGAAAAATCAAGCTGGTAGTCCCAGTTTTGGGATCCGAGGGAAAATATTTGTGTATATGTGTTTTATGAGTTATGCTCTCGCATTGTTTATTTTTTGTGTTCTAGAATTCGTATACAGGTAATTTCTGTACAGGGTTAAAACCTACAGTATCTATGTGTTAAAATACCTTTTCTCCAGACTATTAAGGATGTTCCCATCTGGTAACTTATTGGGCTCATCTTTCTTATTATTCTTGATTAATCCATCATTCTTCATTGTTTTATGCATGCTTTCGAATATATTTATGTTAATTGAATGAATGAGAATAATCACTTGACCACAAAGTCTAATACGTGCTTATTGTAAAATTTTGGACATCTTTTGGACCAAGGTCAAGCATTTATGAGCAAGTTGATAGCCAAATACGAAGGAAAAAGGCCGAGGATTTGTAGGAAGGGTGTCTCCTGCACTAAATGACCCCTTCCTCAAGTTCTCCACCAACAACTCGTAGTTCAACAACCCACCAAAGTTGATTTCAAGGGGCAGCCCAACAGATTTTGTGAAGTGGCTGATTAACTACAGTTTTGAGCAGCTAAGCTCCTAAAGTTAAGGAGGGATGTTGGGATTCCTCATGGTGCATAAGCAAGAAGGCTTCAAGCCTTGGCAGTTTAGCTATTAAACAGTTTTTTTTCGCACTTTAGTGCAGCGCTGCATTTCAGCTCATTTTCGAGCTCTTGCTGTAAACAGTTTTGTGACATGATTATTTTTTGAGTAATGGAGATAAATTTCACTTTGCACTAGCTCTGAGCTTTCTTAGGAGGCTGTAGCTCTTGGGGTTGGGCCCAACCCAAGTGCCAGTACCTCCTTTGTGTACTTTTATGTGTTTTCCTTGCATTCATAGAATAATTTATGTTATTTAGGTTAAGATATTGCTTTGTTACTTAGGTTGTTTTTGATGATTAAAATAGCTTTTCATGCTTCAATTTGATTTGACAGTTTGGTGATAGAAAAGATCTGAAAAAATGCCATCAAGCAATCCTTGATCTCATCTCTCCCTCCTTGGAACCATGAGCTGAGACTAAGGTATACTTGCTGCCACAAAAACACTGTTTTTGCCTTTCCATGCAATTGCTAGTGTTAGATTTTTAGTTGGAAAAGTGGTTACCAGTTTTACTTGCATGTTTAGATCTATTCATGCTTAGTTTCCATAGTTATCTTGCATGATTTCATATCTATAAACTTATGTTTATCATGTTTCTGGTTTTTAGGTTAGATTAGGTTAAAATAGATAGATCTCTGGTTTTTCTAGTCTTTGTTCGATCAGTTTTGGAAAATAGTGTGAAGAACACCTGTAATACATCCCTGCCTATCCTTCCTCTATCATACAACTTTCTCCAACCCATAATCCAAGATTCCTTCCCTTCATTTGCCACACTTTTCCAATTTTCCATAATTTCTACATTTTTGTGCAACATTGCTCCCTCCATCCTTGAACAAATCCAACCACCTTCATCAATCCTTAGCTTCATTCACCAGGTCCTAAACCCCTTCACATCCTCATCCATCCTCCATTACCACTTTCCCACCGTTTTTCCACCATCAACCCTCTAAAATCCTCTTTCGGCTCTTCCTGTAGAACTTCTTGTAGATCATCCTGTAGAACCCCTGCAGACTTCCTGTATAAGTTCATGTGAGCAGTTTTTCAAGATCTGATTGCTGTGAAACTCTCTGGAAGGGTTCTAGGGACCCCTTAGGCCCTCTTCTCACCTTACCAACCTCCTGCAAGTGCCCACTCCATTTCCTTTCGCCAATCAACCTCTGCACAGTCAAAAACCGTTAAAGCACATGCATAATAATTCTGCAAAACTACTAAAAAATACAAAAAGATGATTTTTTTCTAGATTTTACTTTAGAAGTAGCTTAGTCACATACATTTTACCTTTCCAAGATTCAATGGCATCCATTTCCGCTGCTTTCATCTCTTTTCTTGTACCAGTAGGGTTAGTCAATAAAACTAGGGTTTGCTAGGGTTTGCATTTCTTTTCAGCTTTCAGCTTCTTTCTACAAGTAGACTAGCCTCTTTTGAGTTAGTTTCCATCCATCACAATTAAAAGCTTCTTCTAAGAGCTCATAGAAGTTGCCTTAAGCTCCTAGCGAACTTGTGCCATTTGATCAAGTGACAGCCTGTGGCAAGAGCTAGTACTTGTGCATATAGCACCGTCGCTTCCAAGTTTGTTACGAACAACCGGGTTGATAAAAGTAAAGAAGGGAGTCCCAGGAGTTGCAACATCATTTCTGCAATACTGGAGCCCACCAATCTATAATAATCTTATCAAGGAGAAAAGTTTCAAACACAGTTGGAGAAGAAAAAGAGACACCCTCACAATCAATGTTATTGGTCAATTATCTGATTTGATGCTGGGGGAGAGTAATTTGCCCAAAATATTTAGGCCCAGGAAGTCTAGTAATGGATGTGCACATAGATGGTTTCATTTTCCCTCATACCCTGATTGATCTTGGGGTTGCCATCAGTGATGGATAAATAAACCATGTTAAACCTAATCCTCTAAGGAGATTTAAGAAAGACCACATGTTTTAGCTTGTAGATAGATCCACAATATCTCCTGAGGGAGTTGTTGAGGATGTCATGGTTCCCATTGAATCTTGGGAGTAACCTACTAAATTTTTGGTTCTCCATCCCAAAACCAAGTTTAATGGCTATCCTCTCATCTTGGGAAGGCCATGGTTAGCCACTTTTGTTGCTTACATTAGTTAGAGGGCTAGGAACATGACCATTAAGAATGGTCATTTGTCTAAACAATTGGTATTGTATCCTCTTTCTGAACCATCCATTGAGCATGACTTATCCTTGTGGCTAGAAGAGGGGGAAGAAGATGAAGTGTATCATATAACATCCTATCCAATATGTACCCTATATGTTGTTATAGGAGGGGGAAACTTGATGACTATGACCTCATTGACTAGATCTTTCAGAACCAACCCCAAAACACCATGCCTCTTTATGAGTTAATGAAAGAATCTGAGAGTAGTCCTTGCACTGAGTTATGCTTAGTTGACCCAAGTCCTACATATGTCAAAGTTATATAATTTGGCCCATTTAGAACCTTGAATATTAACTCCTCTCTCTCGGTTAAACATGAAGAGCAATTGTGCAAAATGCTGTGAGAACACTTAGATGCCTTTGCTTAAAACTATAAGAAATGAAAGGGGTGGATCCCTCGATTTTTACTCATCACATCTACATCAAGGAAGGATGAAAACCTATTCGCAAACCTCAGAGGAGAATGAAACCAACCCTTAAGGACATAGTAAATGAAGAGTTACAAAAGTTGCTGGATGTAGGTTTCATATACCCCATCTCAAATAGTGAGTGGCTGCCCCATCTAGTTTTAGTCCCAAAGAGGAATGAGAAGTGGAGTGGATTATAGAGAACTGAACAAGGCCGCAAAAAATGACCATTTCCTTTTTCCTTTTATTAACCAAGTTTTAGATGGTCTTGTAGGGAATAATTTTTTCTCTTTCCTGAATGGATTTAGTGGTCATAATCAGATCCAGATCAGCCCTAAGGACCAAGACAAGACTACATTAACATGTCCTTGGGGTACTTTTTCTTATAGGGTCCTCCCATTTGGTCTATGAAATTCCCCTACTACTTTTCAAAGGGAAGTTTTGAGCATCTTTGTTGATCTTGTCCATGACTCTATGGAGATCTACATGGATGATTTCACTACCTATGGGAGTGAATTACTGGAGGCTATCTATAATTTGGGTAAAGTCTCGAGGAAATGCATTGAAATGAACCTCTTGCTCAGTCCTGAGAAATGCGAATTCTTAATGAATTCAAGGACTGTCCTTGGCCATTCAATATCTCAGGAAGGGATACAAGTGGACCCAAACAATATTGCGTTCATAAAAAGGGTCCCTACTCCTCAAAATCAGAGGGATGTTAGGAGTTTCCCGGGCTTAGATGGCTATTATAGGAGGTTTATCAAGGAATTTACTAAAGTAGCTTCACCATTGTTTGGATTGCTGGCTAAGGATTTAGAATTCTGTTGGAAAAGTAGCTTCCAAGAGGCCCTTGAGATATTAAAAGAGAAATTGACCACTGTTGAGTTAATTTATTAACACAAATTAACACAAGTATTCATTATCAATCCAGGTTTGTAAAACTTGGAGGCAAGTCCACAGTGTATGGATATCAGGTATAACCAAGCTCAGAAGATGAATTTTGAAGAACTAAAGATGTACATATTACAAATATAAGCTTATATTAGCAATTTCTAACTCACTTTTGCAATGTATGAAAGAAGAAGTGGCTCTTAACTTAAGAGATCCATTTGTGTCATTCTCTCTCAATTATCACTTAATGAATAGAAATTAGAAATCATGAATTAACAATAGCTTAAGATGCATAAATAACCAATGAAGGAGACTTTTAACTTAAGAGATCTTTGGGCATTTTTCATCACAATTCATTAATCATTATGCTATCATTGGAAAACTGAAAGTACATAAAAACTGCTTGCATGTAACAAAGATGAATTCTAGCTTTGATCTATTAGTTCAATAGAAGGAGAATTCAACTTGAACACTTTGTTGTCCCTTTTTATTAAAGTGATAAAAAAACTAAGATTCACGAATAACATAAATCATCACACATTAATTCATAAGCAAATCTGAAAAAAAATTAAGTAAACAAATTCTAAAGTAACCAATTCATGAAAATTAAGTTAATCTAACAATGAAGTGTACTTAGTTTGAAGTGGGGGCCCTCCACCCTTGACTTGCACATTTGAGATTGCTATCAAATTTTGAAACTTCAGTCACTCATCCACATCAATGAATAACAAAATGAAAGTAGAACAAGTTCTTCAAATTAATCTTCAAAATCCAAATTTCTCAGTATAAAGTTATACAAAAATTACCTATCATAAGCCTTCAAAGTCTTGGCTTAAATGGAAGATTATGAAACAAACTGATCTAAAGTCTCTCTAACAATCATATCTATTCATATTCATCTATCTAAGTCAAATCCATCCAATCTCTCACTAGAAATATGGACAATCCCATGAAATCATAAAACTGCACTATTTCCTAGGGATTTTCTCCGTGACTAGTCATGCTTGACCAACCTTGACTAGGCCTAATAAATCTTGTTTTGACCGAAACAAGTGGAGTTAGTTCAGTCCTAGCTTCCAAGCTTTCCATTATTCATCCAACTTGAGCCCAAGTGTCCTACAAATATGTCATTCACATAGCTATTACGGGAATATCTTATTCTGTCCAAAATTGCACTTGAAACTCAATTTTCATAAAAACTTCTAGAAATTGCAAAATTAAAATTAAATATCTAAATATGCATAAAATACATCAAAATGAGATGGATGTGATGGAAAATGGATGGAAAATATAAGGATTAAGTAAGTTTCCTTAAGCAAAAATATACCAAAACTGAGGGCCAACATCTCCCCCTTGCTGATCTTCAAGCATGTCTTCATGCTTGTTGCTTCCTTTTGGATCTTCTTACCCCTGCTATGCATGGTGTTCCAGACTCTGATGCCTCTTGTTACTCCTGCTGCTGCTAATTTCGCTGCTTTTGAACTAACATCTCTCCTTCCAGTTTTTGATCTTCCTCTAGAATATTTTTGACATAATTTTGCAATTTCGTTAAATGGAAAGTCTAATATATCACCCTTTCCCATTACATTCAGAATTTCAAGGTATTCATCTCTTATACCTTTGAGAAAGATTGTTCGAATGGTCTCTTGGTTTAGATAGTGTTGTTTAGATTTTTGTAGATTATATGCAAATATTTCTAAGTATTCTTCTAGACTCTCGTCTTCTTGTTGTGTCATTATGAAAACATCCTCCTTCGAGTCCCTAGGCCTACAATAGGCTTGATATTTTTTAAGAAAGATTGATTTCATTTCTTCCCAAGAAGCTATTGTTTGCTCTTCTAAACCCATGAACCATTTTAAGGCTGTTGCTTTCAATGTAGCAGGAAAGAGACGAAGTTTGTGTATGTCATCGGTGTATCCATAAGTTCTACACAAGATATCAAATTTAAACATAAAGGAATCATGATCTTTCGTTGACGTAAAAAATTGGCAATACAGAAGGTGGAATATTTTCATTTTTACAACTTCTCCTAATACTGCACTTGTATCCAATATTGGAAAGCTAAAAGTAGTTTCTTGATCACCACCATCTTCTTGTCTTTTCCTATCCTGTTCTCCTTTCCTATCATTTTCTCGTTTTTCCTCTTCCTCTCTATGTCTTCTCCACTCTCTTTGTTTTCTTTCATATTCAAGTCTTTATTCAGGAGTAAGAATAACAGATCCATGTCCCTCTTTTGCCATAGCTTCGATTGTCTCAATGTCAACTTGAGGCTCAAGTTGTTCAAAAATGGGTAGATCTATGGATTCAAAAATTCACTGCTTTTCTTTAACAATTTATTTTTGTTTTCCTGAAGTAGGTGCTATTGTTGGAGTTTGTTTTCTTTACACCTCCCAGGCTAACAGAGTTTGTCTTTCAATTAAAGTTAATGTTTGTCCTGTTCTTTGTTTTTCTTCCAATTCCTCAATTGTTGGTTTACCAACAACTGGTGTTGTTAGATTTGATGGTCCTACTTCTATTGATGGGGGGTTTTGTTTAATAAATCTTCCCTGAGGATCTCTATTTCTAGGCATAAAGAAACATAACCAAAAGAAATGTATCTTAACTATTTTTTTTTATTATTTTTGCTTTATCAATTTTTTAGTATTTTTATTTATCTTTCTATTTGACTATGCTGATAATTGCCTCTCGGACAATGGTGCCAATATGTTGAGCTAATTTATTAACACAAATTAACACAAGTATTCATTATCAATCCAAGTTTGTAAAACTTGGAGGCAAGTCCACAGTGTATGGATATCAGGTATAACCAAGCCTAGAAGATGAAGTTTGAAGAACTAAAGACGTACATATCACAAATATAAGCTTATATTAACAATTTCTAACTCACTTTTGCAGTGTATGAAAGAAGAAGTGGCTCTTAACTTAAGGGATCCATTTGTGTCATTTTCTCTCAATTATCACTCAATGAATAGAAATAAGAAATCATGAACTAACAATAGCTTAAGATGCATAAATAACAATGAAGGAGACTCTTAACTTAAGAGATATTTGGGAATTTTTCATCGCAATTCACTAATTGTTATGCTATCATTGGAAAAATGAGAGTACATAAAAACTGCTTGCATGTAACAAAGATGAATTTTAGCTTTGATCTATTAGTTCAATAAAAGGAGAATTCAACTTGAACATTTTGTTGTCCCTTCTTATTAAATTGATAAATAAACTAAGATTCACCAATAATATAAATCATCACACATTAATTCATAAGCAAATCTGAAACAAAGAAAGTAAACAAATTCTAAAGTAACAAGTTCATGAAAATTAAGCTAATCTAGCAATGAAGTGTACTTAGCTAGGAGTGGGGGCCCTCCAGCCTTGCCTTGCACACTTGAGGTTGCTATCAAATGCTGAAACTTTAGTCACTCATCCACATCAATGAACAACAAAATAAAAGTAGAACAGGTTCTTCAAATTAATCTCCAAAATCCAAATGTCTTAGCATAAAGTTCTACAAAATTTACCTATCATAAGCATTCAAAGTCTTAGCTTAAATAGAAGATTACGAAACAAACGATCTAAAGTCTCTCTAACAATCATATCTATTCATATCCATCTATCTAAGTTGAATCCATCCAATCTATCACTAGAAATATGGACAATCCCATGAAATCATAAAATTGCCCTATTTCTAGGGATTTTCTAGGTGACTAGTCATGTTTGACCAGTCTTGACTGGGCCTAACAAAGATTGTTTTGACCGAACCAAGTGGAATTAGTTCATTCCTAGTTCCCAAGCTTTCCATTCATGCATCTAGCTCAAGCCCAAGTGTCCTGCAAATATGTCATCCACATAACTATTATGGAAATTTCTGATTTTGTCCAAAATTGCACTTGAAACTCAATTTTCATAAAAACTTCTGGAAATTTCAAAATTAAAATCGAATCCCTGAATATGCATAAAATACATCAAAATGATATGGATGTGATGGAAAATGGATGGAAAACATAAGGATTAAGTAAGTTTCCTTAAGCAAAAATATACCAAAATTGAGGGTCAACATCTCCCCCTTGCTGATCTTCAAGCATGTCCTCATGCTTGTTGCTTCCATTTGGATCTTCTTACCCCTGCTGTGCATGCTGTTCTAGACCCTAATGCCTCTTGTTACTCCTCCTTCTGTTGATTTTGCTGCTTTTGAACTAACTGTTGAAAAGTGTGCAACAAGAAATGCTTGTTGAGATTGCAACAAGATGATGGAGCTTAGTGAAAAGAGTCGCCTTCACTAAGTGGGCCCGCAGGCTATTTTTGGCGCAAGTCTATTTTTAGACTATGTCTATTTTTAGACATATGGATCATGTCTATGGATTGCAGGTTGTTGTTTATGGATGATTGATCAAGTTGGAAAAAAAATAGATGGACTTCTATTTTTAGACCACGGCGAAGTGACACCACAGTGGAGTGACTACTCAGTCTAAATATAGAACAGTCAAATATTATTAGCTCATAATAATATTTAGACTATAAAATTTGTCTTATTCTCTTGAAGCACTTCAGGATGAAATACGGATGTTGTACATGCATATCCCAGAAGGAAATACGTGGTTACCTATGGGATGACTAATATTTGCATGCAGGACTTCAGTTAGAACTCAAG
>APFE030923614.1:0-12448 GCA_000404065.3 Pinus taeda | reverse complement strand
GCTCTATGTGATAATATGGAACGTCAAAAGGGTTTTCGCTCCCTATTAGAGACTTAGAAGAAAGTTGTACGCGATCTTTGGTTTTGTGAATTATTGTGGTAAAAGGTATTCCTGAGATCAAGGCAAGGAGAAGAAAGGGCTTCTTATGATTTATTCTAATTAATACTAAGCTCATACAACCCTCGAAGAAGTCCCCGCGTCAGGGAAATTCAAACTAGGGTTTCCATTCTAGGGCACACCTTTAGTGTGCTTTTTACTTTTTCATCATAATGATTTTTATTCTGTGTGCATAACTTAAGGGTTAGAGCTTGCTCTTATGATTTAGTATTTGAGATAATTTATTTCTCATTAGGGTTGGGACATAAAAGGTTTCCTTTTAATGAAATGGAGAATCAAGTGCTCAGGAACCGGGTGATGACCAATGAGGAGGGTAGAGCTCATGTTAAGATTTTTCCCATGCGCTAACTTTTATCCTAACCTTCTTTTACATTTTGTTGTTCTTCTTTTTCTTTCATTGTGACCATAATATGCTTTCCATTTTTTTAGTTGCATTAACCTCGAGGACAACGTTTCTCCTACTCAAGGAGCGTGGACAAAAAAGTGCCAAAACCCAATGAACCAATGACAAGTTAGACCCGAAGAATGGTGGTGGTATAAGGGGCTTGTAATGTGGTATGGAAAGTGGGAAGTATGATGTAGGGAAAGATGAACATGCTATTTCAATCCGTATTTCCCAAGTGCCCCTCCTACAACCCTAAGGCCTTAAGGGAGGTCCCACTAGATTAGGACTAAAGATTAACTCCCCTAGTAAGGTGAGAGAACAAATTTACAGTCAAGATCAATAAATCTTCTAAATCACCCCTTTATCGATACTAAATGCGCAAAATATACAAGTATAAGCACTCAATTGCAAAATGATCAAAGTACATTTTGAATAGAAGCTCACTTTCATCCAAGAGGAAATGTTGGATGGGGAGAGGTATGTGGTTGATGCAGATGGCGAAGGCATATAATCATCAAGAAATGGATATAAAAGGTTGATGGCTAGCTGGTTGTCCGAGTGGCTATCAAATGCAGGAGAAAAGGTTTCGCCTATGGGGTTACGCATTTTGGTGGGTAACAGGCACATCATAAAAAATTTAAACGCCCAACATTTCAAGCTCAACATTTCAGCATATGGAGGATCATCAATAGGTGCAATATCACGTGGAAGTTGCTCAAGGCCCAACGATCAACTCTTTTGGGGCAACAAGTTTAGATTGTTTTGGTTTTCCTCTCTTTCATATCTAGCACTTAGGTTAGTTATCTCATCTAAGGAGATTTATGAGTTAACCCCATGTTAGTTTGGTTTTGTTTTTTAATTGGTTGTTATCTACATGTTGTGAATTGTAATTAATCTCTGTCACTAGGCATTTAATGAAGGGTAAAATCGTAGTGGACCTATTAGCATTCCCCTTTCTCATTCGATTCCTCTTAGTTTTTCTTAATTTTCTCTAAAATTGAGTTGTAACAACTCTCTCCTTCCTTGTGGTAGCATATTTCCTCACTTTAACAATCATGCCACATTTTGCCAATTTTACTTATGAGTTGTCATTAACTCTTCTATATCTCAGGGGAAGTCTCTCTAATTCTTTTTGGTGGCAGGGGATTTTAAATTTACTAAACCCCTACCCTAGAGACCTATTACCACTCATATTAGCAGGCTTATAAAGGCTTGGCCAAGATTCCAAATGGTAAGCACACATCAGATGCCCCTAATGTCACCCAAGCACACTGTCCTCTCACTTTTGGCAAACTCCCAAAATTCCATAGATGGTATTCCAATCACCAAATGTATTAGGATGACCAGAGCCTACAAACTATGAAATGATGAAGGGTAGGATTTAAAGAGAAAAAATAGATCTGATCCGATGTATGATATATTACTGTAGAAAACACAAACCAACGAAGAAAATACTAAATTTATGAATGAAGTAACCTTGACAAAAGAGCCACGATTGATTATGAAGGCCCTCAACAATGTTGGTATTTAAACCATGAAATGATGATTTACCTTGCATTTACAGACATGCAAACATGAAGTTTTGCAGAAACCAACAAAGAAAAGCTGACTCTAGGGCCTCTCATAAGCCCAAAATGCTATAGAAACTTATGAATATGAATTTGAGATGATATTATAATGAAATATAATGAAAATAAAAATACTAGCACTTCAAAGTATTGATTATTCAAAAAGTTATTCAAATGTGGAAATTGTTACTCAATTTTGGGGCACCAACTCCTCGGGTTTGAAAAATGAAAGTGTCCCAATTAGCATGAAACGTGTTGCAATTGTTAGGACAACTGAAATCACTTCCAAAGGTGATTGATATTTAATTAGAAAACTTTAGAAATGTTCCTGGGGATTAGAAGGGTTAGAATCAACTTTTCGTGTATCACAAGGCAAGGGATTTTACTAATACTTGAGCTATAATTACTGAAGATAAAATCAGATTTCTAAAATCTCCTTCAAAACCCTTCCACATTTTTAGATCAAAATTAAATGCAAGAAAGGAGAGGGGGCACTATCTTTCTTAGATATTCAATGTGGCACACCATTCTAAAAAATGAGCCTAGAATCAAAATGTAATCAGTCAAAACTTATTTAGACATAGAAGTAAAAAAATTCTCGGGATCAATTTTTATCTTTGATGCTTATATTTTTCTATAATTTATTTTTTATGTATTTTTTTCTATTCTCAAGGCTTTTTATATAATAAAAATTAAGGGCAATCACAAATTTTAGTAAAAAGAGATGAGGAGTGTGGCTTATTTCCACTAGGGCTATGGGGTCAAATTGATGCTTGTCTTAAGTTGGTTATTCCATGCTTGTCATTTCTGGCTAGAGGAGGAACACTAGAAGTTAAAAATCACCTCAAGGCTAATCAAGAAAATTTTTTGAAGTCAATCCCTACTAGAAAGGATCCTACTTAGGGGAAAGTCGTCAATCATTAGCTCAACTATGATGCAAAATAAATTGAAACCCTTGGTGGGTAGCACTAGGGAATGGCCCAACAAAGAGAAGAGACAAACTCTACCTTACACCAACAAGAGAGATGTGCGAACAAAACCCTAGACATCCCTTTACAAGTGACAAAGTTGCTTTTCAAATTGATCAATCTAGTTAGTCTGTGTAGTATTCTTTAGTTATTAGGAATATTTGAAATCAACCAAGAAAGATAAACTTCAAGATGAACACCAAAGATTTCATGAAAATATTTCACATTATGGAAACATGATCTCAACAATTCACAATGATTTGAAAAGGAGAGAGAGCTCTCTATTTATGGATGAGGCTCTCAACGCATTTCGTCCTTTTGCTTCAAAAGATAAGTGACTTTTCATACACAATATGGTTGGAGACTAAGTAAAATTACTTTTTTTGTTGTCGCATTATATAAATCCTTCAAATGAGGTGAGATGTCCCACCAATTAGAGGATCAGTTTGACAAAAGGAGGCCCAAATTGACCTAAGCATACATTTTTCCATCAAAGAATGGCTTGAATTGTTTGAAAAAGTATCTTGAGTGCTTAGGAATTCAAACTTTCCACTTTTCTTGCACAACGTTACTTGAACGAGGGCTTGGACATTTCCAACGGCTAGTATAATGTGGACAACCTGTTGAATTTTCTACGACACTTAAGAATCAGGTTTGAGTCTAATATCACAATCACAAAAACACTCAAATGCCACAGCAAAATCACTTTGCACAATGGAATAAAAAATAACAATGAATCAAGTTGTACACAAGACAATTTTTTAGACCACAACTTGTTATATACAAACTTTAATACAACGATCTTAGGGCTCCCATACGATGGATCATGGCCCTTACATAGAACCCTGTACAAGACACAACTAGGGCTTTGTGTCAACAACTATGACCACCAATCTTTCCGTGAACAAAGTACAATTGACTTGGTTGATCATAACAGTCCTTTCAATCCACTTACCTTGAACACATCTAGCAGGTACTTTGCCTCCTCTTTTGCTGATCACTACAACTTCTGCAACATCAAAATGGTTGCATTTCTAGCCGTCAATCTGCTACTATCAACTGCTCTTGGCTTCTCCAAGATGACTGAACATTGGCTCTGTGATCTTCCCACTAACAATGTCCTCTACCGCTCCAAAGGATCAAGTTCTTAGGGTCTTTACAATATGCCCTATTATGAATGAGTTTTCCCTCCTGCAACCCACTGAACTAGGGCACACAAATCTTCCTCCTAACATTTCATTAGATCCTCCAATGAACATTGTACATGAGGTCTTCTAGGGCTCCGTTAAGCTTCTCTCTTAATAGTACCAAGCTTGCACCTTTATCACTGTACTAGGGCTCCACAAAACAACCCTCTTAACTGTCACATTTTTGCTTCTTGGTGATAGCTCTAGGCCATCTCAAATTTGTGTTCCTAAGGCCTATAGGACAATCTTATCTAACCACTCCAGAGCAACTCTCCCTTCCAATGAATCTGCTCCACATTAACGCTATTTTCCTTCATTGTATTAGCCCTATACTATGCGCATAAACTTGCACTTTTGTACAACTACCTTAGGTTGGATGTAGTCCACTCCAGGGGAGACATATGCAGAGTATCTTTATGCAATACACCCAAAATTTGCGGCCCAAATCACAGTCCATATGTCTCCTTCTTAGGGTCTCTTTCCTCTCTCCTATGGACAAAAAAATCAGAGTGAAACTTATCATACTTCTGAGCAGACTCTTAAGGGAAGCGTACCATAGAGAGAAGACTAACTAGGGCACGAAGACTATTCTTCAAAGCCTTGAACAACCCTTCCTTCACCTAACAACAACTTATCTCCACACACATCAACCTCTTTTAAACTCTACCACAGATGTAAAGATCTCGGCCTCTCTGTATCACTTTAGTTACTTCATACAGACCTGTGGCGTCCCTGAAAACGACCAAGCATACCTCTATTCTCCTACACTGGTACCTGGGATAGGTCGACTCTTTCATGCAATAACACCCCCATTCATACTTGTACTCATGAACGCTTTCTCCTTTATACTTCTTTACTTCTTAATCAACTTGGGGAAGTCGTCCTATATCCTCTCTTTTTGTTTCATTTATTTCCCCTTTCCTAGGTTACATCACCTCTAATGGGCCTCTCTAGGTCGTCTTCTCAGGTAGGGCCCGACCTGAGATGGCTTCTCCTTAGATGGGACCAATCACCATGCCTCTCCTTTTCCTATTAGGGACTTTGGTCTTGGTTGTCGCATCCTGTAGACTGCAGCTATGGGATCGCATCTCGAACCATTGCTCCAATGGTTGCTTCCACTTGTTTATTGCATTCCCCAGTTCAACACTAGCATTTCCAAATTTTTCTTCTTTCCTTAACTATTTGTGGTCTAGAGTTGTCAATTCTCACCTCTTTGATTTGTTATCTCAACTAGTGTTGCAACCTCTTACTTCTTGGTTTAGTTGTTCATCTTTATTGTCTTCCCTTCGTGTATTTGGTTCAATTTTTTGGTCTTGGCTTTAGTAACTTTGATCTATCTTTTCTCCACTCATTCATCCGTACTTTTGCTGCCTCTCCTTCCTTCTCCTCTTCTCACCTTCACTCGCTTCTCAGCCTTCATTAATATTTTCTGTTGTTATCGCCTCCTTTTATGTGGCAAGCCATTTACTTTAATGTTGTAGGTTGTGTTACCACACAATCTATCAGGCCCTAAGCACGGAAAGCCTAAGGGTCAAAGAGCTGGACTAAGAGATAACAATAGGACAATGTCCCACTGTCACCACAACAAGTATCCCCTTCTGTTTACGGACCTTCACCGATGGGAGGATTCCCGGTAGATAAACAATCACCTTTAATTTATTTTCTAGTGTTTGAGGTACTATGTGGTGAGGTAGGACTTTTTAAGGGAAGCTTTATGTGATGGTATGGCACTTTAAAAGGGTTTTCGTTCGCTGTTAGAGACCTAGAAGAAACTTGCACGAGATCTAGAGTTTTGTGAATTGTCGTGGTTAAAGGTACTCCCAAGGTCAAGGCAAGGAGAAGAAAGGGCTTCTTATGATTTGTTCCAATAACACAAAGCTCATACAACCCTCGAAGAAGTCCCCAAGTCGAGGAAATTCAAACTAGGGTTTCCCTTTTAGGGCACACCCGAAGCAAGCGTTTTTATGGATGAAAACACAAGGGATGCTTTTCAAACATTGAGGACTTGCGCTAAGGCCCTAAGCTTAAAGTCTATGATCCCGGATTCTACCCTTCCACTCTATAGGATTTCGCTCGATGCCCTAAGCTAGCCGTCCAAGAAGAGGGGACCAAAACTTCGGGAGAAGAAAATATGGAGAAAGAAGGATTTTATCACGAAATGGTTTGGACTAGTTCCTTCTGCTTTGGGCTTATGGAGTCCTAGATGCTTCATATTTTCCATAATTGTCTTTAAGGATGTAAAGAATTGATGCCCTAGATACCAAACCTCAACAATTACCCACTCCAAATTTATGGAGTTTTATGGAGGAAAAACAAAATTTCATCCACTAGGAACATTCATCACATGCCATGCTATGAGTAACATGTGCAATTGCCAACCAAATGGCTTTCAAAATAAATCTTCAATAATTCGAGCACAATATAACACTAATCTAGTTGCAACAATTCCATACATTAGACATTTTTCAAGATTGAAACTTCAACAAGAGGCACTTACAAGATGACAATATGATATATCCATCCACAATTCAAGAGATAGCTCCAAAAAAAATCGAATTTCATCTCCAAATATCAAAATGCATCCAATACATCCAATAGCTAATCCAAAGAAAAAGCTCGGATTTGCTAAGAAGGCCGAAGTTCCCAAGTGTGATGATGATCCAAAACAAATGAAGTTGAGTTTTATTTATATGAGACTTAGTAGGTCGAATTATTAGCCCAAGGCCCCTAACATTATAAAAATGTGCAAAATACATGCCTTGGTCACAAGCCGACCAAGTAGCGTTTACAAATTATGAAATAACCATCCAACTGCTAGTCGAATTGATGACATTGTGTTGATGTAGGGTTGTTTGAGGGCCACGTTGAGTCCTCTTGGTGCCAACGTGTGTGAGAGAGCTCCATAAATTATGAACAAGGGGATGTCTCCTTACTCTCCATGCAAGTCATCATGTGGGGCCCCAAAATGAGTTTGGGGCACAAAAGCTGGTCCCATGGGTCTCCTGATGATAAAATAGCCTGTGATGCCCCAATACCGAGGGCTTCGACGATGGTGCTTGCCCTCCCATGTCTCAAGGGATGAGACAAACGTCCTCTGGGCCTTGGATCAACTGCAATATAATGTTAAGTTGGTTAGGGCACATTGGTCCAAGCACATCTTCTTGTGAATAATGTAGGGCAATGAGCAAACTGCTAAAGGTGTTGAGTGTTCCCATGGCATGGAATGATGCTCTACACATGATGAGAGTCTAATGGCTCTCAATGCTTCACCTAGGGGTGTTAATATGATCCTCTGGTAGACCTGGGCCCCGCTTAAGTTTCCCAACCCATGATGAAACCACCTACCAATCACATATAACACCAATGTGCATCCTCACAATTAGGTACAATAATTCATTAGTACATCTAAGTGAACCAAGATTATTTCTCAAGGGCACATAGAGACTTCATAGTGGGCTTCCTAATTTGTTACCTCCCTAGGTAGGAGTGGGTAATAAACAACCCTATTTGGTGTTCCCAATCCCTAAGGGGAAATACAGGTCCCTGGTACATCATTTAATTGATAGGTGTCATGTGAATGATGATAAATGGATGTGGACACGGGGGTCTCAAGGCCAAATGCCATGGGTTCAAGGATGGTAATGATGATTATTTGGGTGTATAGTTGTAGGAGGGAGAAATTGTTGATACATGAGTTAACTCGTACTTTGATTTACAACCCTTCTTTACTATCCTTTTTCCTTTTCTTGATTTTTCTTTGTATTTCTGGTCTGGGCTCCAGGAAATGAGAGCATGTTGTGTATGATATAAGTAGTTATCAACCGCTTAAGGTAGGGCAGTTCATCGCCCACCAGGGGTTGGGACGTGCATGGGTTCCTCAATGATTTGGGGGCACTCATAGGGCCCTAGGAACTAGGGTAATGGCCATAATAAGGGGTAGAGCTCATGCTTGACTTTTTCCCATGTGCTATGTTAAATGTCCCAACCATCTTTTCCATTTTATAATATTATTTTTCTTTTGTTTCTTGCTTGTGGCCAGGACATGCTTTTAACATTCTTTCAGCTACATCAACCTCCTGGGAAACATTTCCAAGCGCAACCTAGACATGTGGACAAGGGGAGTGGGTGTGCGAGTGCCTTGTGGACCCAAAGAAGGAATATGATGAAATAGGGGTTGTAATCTGCGGAGGGGAGGGAAAAATGTGGATGGGGAAAACACGACTGTGCTACCAAAATCAAGGTTTCCCAAACAGTGCCCTTCCTAAAGCCATATGCCAATAAAGGAGATCCCATAGGACTAGGATTGAGGATTAACCCGCCCCATTTGAGGTGAGGGAACAAAACTATGGTCAAAGCCCTTCCTTTTTTCCAAGTCACTCAATAATCCATTCCCAGGATGCCCAAGGAAAAACAAGCATAAGCACCTAATTGCACAATGAAGAACATAACTTTTGGGTTGGATATCCCACCTTCAAACATATGTTCTCTAAAGATGGGTGAGGGGACATATGACTGATGCAGGGAGCGAAGATCAAATGGCACAATGTATCAGCTACACTGGTGTTTGTTAGGGGCTATTGGCTATTTTCTCAAGATAGATCTAGGAGAAATTTTTCTCCTATGGGGTCACCCACTTTTGGTGGGTAACATGCATTTTTGGCATTGAGATTACCACACTCGCATATTTTTCGTATCTAAACAAGCTCCTACATCATCAACTACCATCTAGTACAAGTATGGATATTCTAATTCTTCTCGCTTTCTGTTCTATTTTCATTTACATTTTTGATATTTCACATTTTAGTTATGAATTTGTATGGCAATGCCTTATATATACATGTGAGACCCTAGGGCTAATGGAAGGTACAAGATAGGCCTTAGGGATAATGGAAGAGTGTGTAATATCTCGTTTCATAGATATTTCCCCAAACCCTAGTAAACTCCAACCAAATACATACAAACGATATAATAATCGGGAAGCTGAAAATGATGGAAATAACAATGGTGCCACATCTAATAATATAAACATGAAATATAAGCAGATACTCAAGAAATGCAGAGAGAAATGCTAAGCTATTTTATTATACTGAGTAATAGAATGAGTACATGAGGTGATCAGAAAGATGGCACCTCGAATTGCACAAGGAAAGTGAAGAAATACACTCAGAATAACAAAGGAATGGACTCTCTCTGAACTGCGTCCAAGCTGCTGGAAAATTGCCGTGTTGCTACTACTGGAAATCAAATGTAGATTTGGGGCTGTTCCCCTCCTCAGAAAATGCTGAAACTTTGGAATCAGACTCTACTCAAGAAACCCAGAAAAACCCAGAAAGATTTTCTGAAATGGCCGAGCCCCGAAAATCGCCCCCTTGAGGACCCACACAGTCCCTCAAGGCTCTGTGCTGCCACTGAAAAAAACCCCCTAGAGCACTCTGCCTGAAACTCAGCCAAAATCCTCCAAAATGCAAGGGCTGATCCCCTGGTCAATCTCCCAGCACAAATCCCCCTGCAAAACCTCAACCCAGAACTCCTGCCAGAAAGAACTGTGTCATCCCTCTCAAGACTGTGCAGTCATCCAAGATGCTCAATCCTCCTGCCAAATGCTGATGAAACTACTGCAAAAATACCGATGGAAATACCTTGCCCTAACAGGCACTCGAATTCCCCCGGGGGCTAAGGGTGAGATCTCCGAACCGAGACACTCAATGCACTAAATAGTGCTGCAGACTAGCTAAACAGCCAGTGTGCTAGAAGTTGAAGTGACTAGCTCAAATGCACATAATCGAATGACAAAATGAGGGGGCTCTTCTCTCCTTTATAGCATTGGCCTCTCCCGATCCCAAGGCTCACCTCCTCCAACATAATCTCCTCTTGCCACGTGTTTCTTTTCCATTTGCGCAGTCCCTCCGAGTGTTTGTGTGGGCCCCATCTTTGCATGGTCCTTTGGCCCCCTTGGCTCCCCTTTAAGACACAACGTTGTGCTACTAGGAAGTGACTTTTATTCTGAAGTGAGTTATGTCCCCTTTTCCTCACCTTTTTATTTACAAATAACTATAGAAGGCAAAATTGAGCAAAATCGAATATTCTAATTAGCCATGGCTAATTAGGAATATTACAGAGTGATACCTGGTGTAACCTTAGTATCTTCTTCACACATTGTAGGTCAATTGTTCTCTGACATAGGGGGAAATACATAAAAGAAACTAAGTCTAATGAATGATAATAATTTCAAAGTGTTGTAGACTTATGATTAATATGATTTGTGATATTTCATGATCTATATTGTAAATTTATGCAAATAGAAAATAAAAGGATGGGATTTTTTGTTTTTGAGAGTGGTTGAAAGGAAACAATAATGTTTAATCTAGAATTATGACTATGGGCTCTAAAATCTAGATTTGGAGGGTTTCTTGTTTAAGAATGATTGGGACCAACAAAATTGCAAATTGCGTATTGTCTCCAACCCTTTCCCGTTATCAATTGATGCAAAAATTTTGTTTGAAAGGGCTTGTTACTGCAAAATTTTGTAGGCCTAGTGCAAATCCTCACTAGGAAGATCCAAACCTCGTGGCAACAGGAGAATGGCCACCACTGTCACCTCAACAACCTTTCCCCAACTATATAGTGGTATATTGCACCACATGAAAGAATTCTCTGTATGTGGATCACCTAGAGTATATTCAACAAGGAAGGTTTAAATGATGTGGCATGTTTTCATAGAAATGAGTCTAGAATCAAAATGTAATCGGTCAAATCTTATATAAACATAAAAGTGAAGAAATTCACTGGTTTACTTTTTATTTTTATGGTTACATTTTTCTATATAATATTTTATGTATGTATTTTTCTATTCTAAGGGCTTTTTGGATAATAAAAATTAAGGACAATTGCAGAATTTTATAAAACGAGATGGTTGTTTGGTGGAATAAGGAGTGTGCCTTATTTCCACGAGGGCTGTGGGGTCAAATCGATGCCCATGTTGAGTTGGTTGATCAATGCTTGTGGATTCTGGCTGGAGGTGGAATCCCAAAAGTTAAATGAGCTCATGCTTAATCAAGAACAAGTTTTGAAACCAAGCCCTACTAGAAACAATTATACTTGGGGAAACTCCTTCAACAAATAGCTCTATTATGATGCAAAATAAACTGAAGTCCTTGGTGAGGAGCACTCTAGTGCATGGCCCAACAAGAAGAAATGAACTCTACCTTACACCAATAAGAGAGATGTGCGAGTAAAACCCTAGACATCCCTAAGGAAGTGATAAAGATTCCTTTCTAATGGATTGATCTAGTTAGTTTTTATAGTATCCTTTAGTTATCCACAAATCGCCTTAAGAAATATGTGAAATCAACCAAGAAAGATAATTCATGATGAACACCAAAGGTTTCATGAAAATATTTCATATTATGGAAAAACGATCTCAACAATTCACAATGATCAACAAAGGAGGGAGATTTCTCTTTGTTTAGATTAGGATCTCAACATCTTTCCTCCTTTTTCTTGAAAAAAAGCAACTTTTCATCCACAACATGCTTCACGATTAAGTCAAACTACAAGTTATTTCATTACATTACTTAAATCTTAAAACAGGTGAGACATCCCACCAATTAGAGGTTTGATTTGACAAAAGGAGGTCCTAACTAGTCTAAGGGTACAACGTTCCATCAAGAAATAACATGACATTCCTTGAAAAATGACCCTGAGTGCTTAGGAAGTCAAAAATTCCATTTTGTTTGCACAATGTTGCTTGAATGAAGATGTTGGCCTTTCCAACAGCTAGTTTAATGTGGAAGACGTCACTTTCCTTGGTGCAAAGATGATTCAAACCATGCTTTTAGGCTCCTTGTTTGTTTTTGACTTGAAATGTACCTTGCATTGCTTGGAGACCTATATGGCCTTATGTTTTTCCTCAACATTCCTCCAAATTGACCTTTACATGATCCAATGGGTAGAAAGGGTTGACGACACTCCTTGTCTAGGTCCATTTGCCCTCTTTTTGTGTGGGTTAAGGCTTGAACTTTCTTGAACATGAGTTGTCCTTGGTCCATGATGTGTCCTTGACTTGCTTTGACATATTGTGTCTCAACACATTTTCCATGATACCTCTTTTAACCTCGTGGTTTCACCAAAAGTAGAAGTTGACTCGTTTTGAAGATACCTCATCGATGCAAATGGGACATTAAAGGGGGCGTTAGTAGTGCTTTGACTTGGAGTTGATTACGC
>APFE030923613.1:14269-55495 GCA_000404065.3 Pinus taeda | reverse complement strand
GGTTGGATGAATGAATTGTTGTGCCAAAATTTTAGGGTAATGATTACAATCTACTGACACAAACATATGCGAGAAGAGGATGTGCAAAAACCTCCCTAAAATATGGCATGGTGAAGCACATGTGTTACAACTCCAAGCAATGTGGCACAAACTTGGGTGACATAGATGTGTTACCAATTGACACGACACAAGTATCCAATGAAGATTTGTGATAATATATTACAGTGAAAATGCAATAGAGGGGGGTATATATAACAAATTTTCCATGGGAAGTGCATTAATTGTGTTCAACAACCTTTATGCCCAAAGATGCGACATTGTTCAATGTTGGTTGAGCTCTTTTTGAAAGCCACACATTGCAAATATATTTGTGATGAAACTTAGTGTCATGGACCATGGTTGCATTTGTATGATAATGATTTGTGGTGTGATGAAAGGTTGCGATGTTCCCTTCATCAAATTTTATGAATTTTGTAAGTTATAACCTCCTCATGTATCACAGTTCAAAGGTAAAAATGGTATAAGGATGTTGGTCAGATAAATTCCTCAATCTTTTGAATTAGGGGACCCTAAATTTTCCTCTCGTCAAGAAAATTTAGGGCTGTTGTAACTGCTACAACAAGAAGATACCAAGATTGCCACTAAAGAGAGGCTCAAACTTCTCCATTGATTTAGTACCTTGATTTTCCCTTGTTAGAAATGTGTTGTCATTGATGGAAAAGGAAAAGAAGATGATGGAAGATTGTTAAATATTTTGTCCAAGGAGGTGCTCATTGATGTAAGGTAATTTATGTCAAGTATTGATATGTTGTTACTATCAAAGGTGTTGTTGGCATAAGAAGGATGTTGGCCAAGAACTGATAAAGGTGTTGTCATTAGTTCATTGATGTCATAGGTGTCAATGGTGTATATCCAGATCAAAGGTAACGAAATGTAAAAAGTAGTGAAGATTGCAAGAAGAAGGAATATCAACACATGTACGATAAAGGAAAATCTCAAATGTTTCCAAGCATATTGGTGAACAATAGTGGTGGAGATAATTGGTAAAGGTGTAGAGACTTTGGAGCCATTTATAGAATAACAGATCACCTCAAATGTAGTTGGAACCCTCTCATATGGATAAAGCTCTGGAATATATTTCTAGTGGTATAAAGATGTTTGAGAATGGCCTCCTGGATCACAAGTTATTCCCAATCAAAGTCAGGCACCCCAAAAAATAAACTTGCAAAGTTCAAGTTGGCAGAAGAGCCAAAGTTGTTGACGAAATTAACATTGGAGTAAGTTTAGTTTGGCAATGTTTCCAATTGTGGTGGATACATTTATCAAAACAACTATTCAGAGGACCAAGAAAGTGTGGCCTGAAAAAGGACCAAAGAAATTATTTTTATTGGTAAGAAGTGGAACCCCTGTAACACATAATCCTGGCAGAGGTAGCCTAGAAGAATTTTAAGTAGAGCAAGAGGTGAAGTCTGGGATGACATAACTCTAGGTGAAGTCAACAACCATGACATGCATTTTATTAGTTAATGTTCAACGAGGTCCCCAATATACAACTCAGCCTAAGAAGGATAGCCTAGAAGAAAAAAAGTATGCGCAGAGGTTTAGGCCTATGATGGTATATCACTGAGCAATGTGGCAGTAATGCAACAGAGGCTGAGAATTTTAAAATAAATGGCTAGGACCCTTATAAAATTTAAAGAAGAAATTTGTTGAAAAAATAAGGTTTGCAAACCCTTTTCTCTTCCTCTCTAATGACTGCATGGTAGCATTTTATTGGCCCAAGATGATGTCAACACGAAATTGATACTAGGGACACATGACAGGTAGATTTGATGTTTTTGGGTGGTCGAAGGGGCAAAATATGAGTGACACGTGTTGTTATAGACATTTTTGGGCACTACAAACCCAATCATAAATGTCCATAAACTGAGGGATCCTAAGTCCCTAAAAGTGTTACTTCACTACCTAAAGGAACAAGGTCAACTGATTACATCATCTCCCAGAAGTTCTCCACTAAAAACTGCTCAGAAATGGTCAAAACTGGACCATACTGAATACCCAGTGCAAAGGGTGCAATGCATGTCACCTTCCCATGTAAAGGGTGTGATGCATACTGGATGGTCCCTCTGTAGGGTGCGATGGGTGAGAATTTACAAACGGCATAGACAGTTTGCGAGGTGGAAGATCATAGAATCTTCCAGAAGCTTCCCCTCTAACACTTGCCTCTCTGTTTTCGACCAGGGATGAGTAAGAGATCATCAGTCTCCAAGTGGAATCAAGAACTATCAGAGATAGGACACCTTTTTTAATTCAAGACCCTAAGATGATCACACCCCTATAATCATTATATATTGGAAATCCCTCATCACAGAGATCCGGAGGCTGGAATCTTGTATCTTGTAGAGAAGTGTTGTTGGTTTTCTGGTGAAACTTCATAGAGTTGGGTGATCTAAGCTTTACATGAGGTGAAGAAGGGCTTTCTTGCTGGAGGATGATGCTGGGTCAAAACAATTGGTTCTAATCCTCTTGCTATTCTTGATATTAATAAAGCTATTCAAGTTTTCCTCCACATTCTTGTATATTTGATTGTATATGCGTTTGTGTGGTTAATACATATATGGTCCTGTATTATTTATGAATATAGATCTCTGTTCTTCGATAGTATTATGTTGCTTTGATTCCATAGGTGCTCTTTGAAACTGGGCAGACGAAGAAGAAGCGGCAAAGATCTATCACGAAGGAGAGGAATCAAGAAAGGAACCAAGCGCAAGACTAAGGTTGGTGTCCTTTGTTCCACTCTTATATGTTTTTCACAAAGGAAAGTGAAAGTAGTCTTTACTTGTTTGTTTCTAAAATAGCTACCAGTCTTAATGGGAATAGCAGCTCCGAGTGGACACTATTCCCAGTAACATGCCCCCAGAAAATTGACACCTTGTGTGCTTGCATGGTGCCACATGACCATGGTGTTCGGGACTGGGGGCTTAGTGGTTCCCTTAACTACCCTACAAATTCACCCACCAAGAGGGAATAATGCCAGGGTTTGTGTGTTGGTTCTGTGTTTGGGGTGCCCGAGCTAATTTGAGGCCAAATTGTAGGATGGTTAGCTGCAGAACTTGGGAAAAGGAAGAAACAAGCATAACTTTCTCATTTTTTTGACCAAATGAGGTGTAGAAAGAACCAAAGCAAGGTTTTTGACTGTTATGGAGCTATTGGAGCTATTTTTTCAACATTTTTAGCACTGTAACTTGGTGTAAACACATTTTGTTTAGCATAATGCAAGAGGCCCAACATTGGAAGTTGGAACAGAAGATGTAGCCCAAGAGAGGGGTCAGATCCTTTATCATTTGTTGTCTTATGTGTTTCAGATGTACTTAACTGTCTCTGTTTGGATGTAAAATTTGGTTTAAATTTACTTTTTTATGTATTTAGTAAGTTGATCCTCTACCTTAAACACATAAAAATTTAACTTGAAAATTGTTTAAAAATCTTCAAGTTTCACATAAAAATCAGTATGTCAGAAAAGATATTGGAGAATTCTCCAAGACAACTAGTGACCAACCAAGGAAAGATGATAGGAGTGCCTCATCACATTCTAGTGGTAGTGAGGGTTTCATAGGATCTTATCAGAGGTGCACGAGAAGTAAGCATTCCAATACGGTCTAGAAATTTTGGAGGACAAATAATCATTGTTGTCACGACATGCCTCATTGATGAACATTGGTGTGAGCAAGATTCCGATGTTAGAGGGTGCAAGAGTCAAAGATAAAATGCAAAAGAAATTTGACAAAGAGGACATTAGCTCCAAAACTTATTCTTGTAGGTTTTGGAATGTTTTGGCTTTGAAAAGGGATGGTGCATGGCTATGGTGATCACATTTAGTCAAGAGTCGAGCCAAGTACAAGGCTACACATGGTATGCATCATCATGACAAAAATGTTCAAGGTGAGAAGAAATTGAGATTGTTTAAGTTTCATTTGATTGGTGATTGAAGAGGGAATGTGTTTATTCCTTCAAATACAATTTATTGTTCTACATATTCTTCAAAATTGCAGCAAGATGTTATCTATGACAGCAAGACAAGGACTCCAAAATCAGGGAAAATGATGCATTTTCACGAAAATCTCAAATTGTCAAATTCAAGAAAAATTAGGTGGATTGAGACTGGAAGGTTGAGGGAGTTGTACCCTCATTTATTTTTTCAAATATAAAGAGATTTTGGAGGTCCAAAAGCTTCCATTAGGGACGAGTGATCTGGTGGATCAAAACAATGCTCAAAATTGAAAGTGTGTCACAGAGCTTGAAACCTATGCGGTTGGATAGATATCGACGATTTGAATCCAACACAACTCATTTCACTCAAATTTTACATTGTATGCTCCAAAAAACATGTAACTCTGATAATTTTGGGAAACAACTAAAAAATTGGAATTTGAGTTGTAGGGATGCCCAGTCAGTAATCCAAACTATTGATTAGATTTTCATTAGCCAATGGTTAGATGACAAGTGGTATTGTGTGATTAGTTGACTCATGGTAGAATTTTATTGGTTAATGAGTTATTGTGTTGGCCCAATGAGGGAGAACCATGTGGGCTAACCAATGGCTACCATGTGGCCTCCTCATGGTAGCCAAAATTTTGGATTGAATGTTGAACAACAATCTCGAGATTCAAAACCAGGACCTCAGGCAAACCAACCAAGTTTAATACCACTGCGTTGCACTATTTTCCTTGTTAAAACATGTTATGCAAAATATAGTAAATGGTTGTTGAAAGCACATTTGGCAGGAGGGGCCCAGCGAAGCCCTAACCCTTGGCTACCCCTACAACACCAGACCATAGGCAGGGGCCCAAGGGTTTGCACCTAGCCTATCCCACACCCAGCCCTCATGGGTACAACACCAAATGCTTAATGCATAACCATATGCCCATGCGAATAAAATTGCGGCATAATAGATGGAGGGGGTGAGCCTGAAGGGGCCAACCCTAAGTCATATAGACCCTCAACATGACTAGGAGTGTGATGGATGTGCGATGGATGGAGGGGCTAGTCTCTAGGGGGTTAGCACGAGGTCTTATGGGGTTGCATGGAAGTAGGGGTGTGTGCCACTGATAGGAGCTAGATGATGCCCCCAAAAAAACGACACCTTTTGTGGTTGCATGGTGCCACAAGACCATGGTTCTTGGGATTGGGGGCTTAATGGTTCCCTTAACTATCCTACAAATTCATCCACCAAGAGGGAATAATGCCAATTTTTGTGTGTCGGTTCCATGTTTGGGGTGCCCGAGCCAGGTTGAGGCCAAATTGTAGGATGGTTAGCTGTAGAACTTGGGAAAAGGAAGAAACAAGCATAACTTTCTCATTTTTTTGACCAAATGAGGTGTAGAAAGGACCAAAGCAAGGTTTTTGACTGTTATGGAGCCATTGGAGCTATTGTTTAATCATTGTTAGCACTGTAACTTGGTGTAAACACATTTGTTTTAGCATAATGGAAGAGGCCCAATATTGGTAGTTGGAACAGGAGATGTAGCCCAAGAGAGGGGTGAAATCCTTTATCATTTGTTGTCTTATGTGTTTCAGATGTGCTTAATTGTCTCTATTTGGATGTAAAATTTGGTTTAAATTTACTTGTTTATGTATTTAGTAAGTTGATCCTCTACCTTAAACACATAAAAATCTAACTTGAAAATTGTTTAAAAATCTTCAAGTTTCACATAAAAATTAGTATGTCAGGAAAGAGATTGGAGAATTCTCCAAGACAACCAGTGACCAATCAACGAAAGATGATAGGAGTGCCTCATCACATTCTAGTGGTAGTGAGGGTTTCGTAGGATCTTATCAGAGGCACACCAGAAGTAAGTGCTACAATACGGTCTAGAAATTTTGAAGTCTATGAAGGAACCATCTTGTGAAGATGTTCAACAAGTAAATCTTCCATAGGGAGATGAGACATTCACTTTGTTGAGTAAGATATGGGTCTACTAGATATAGTAGCTTATCATCGCTGCATTTTGTAAATCATATGTTGTGATATAATTGTAAAAGTGATGATGTGTTTTCCATTGAAAGTGAAATTGACATCAATCCATATAAAGATGATATCAATATTTTGAATTTAAATAATTGGTTGCAACAAATAGGATTTTATTTTAGTGTTCACCACATAGAGGAAGAGAAAAATATTTCATTTTCACATCTAAAATTAAAGGAGCATGCCCTAACCTAGTGGGGAATCCACATAGAGACTCTAAGATTGGAGAAAGATCCTCCATTTTCTAAGTTGGAGGATTTCAAAACTCTCATAAAGTTATAGTTTTACCGTATGATGCATGTAAAGGACGAATGGATCAGGTACTGTTACTTCATGCATAGATAGGAGCAAAGTGTATAGGAGTGCACCATAGAGTTTAGAAATTTGGTCATAATGTTGGGCATCTCCCCAAAGAACCTAGATATACTTCATAAGTATCTCAGGGGTCTACACAACCACGTGTGAAAGAAAGTGATTCTATTCAAATCAAAAATGGTGGAAGAAACTTGTTTACAAGCAAATAACTTAGAGAGAATAACCCAAAAGAAAGAAAAATAAATTGGGTCAATGCAGAAGGAACACCAAGAATATTCCAACAAGAGAAAGAAGTTGAAAAGGAAAAAAATGAAAAGGAAATAGCCACAGTATGCTAGTTAAAATATCCCAGCAACCACTATAACATTGATGGTCATATAGAGGATAAGCGTTGGAAGATGCATCTAGAGCTCAAGCCAAATAATAGGAAAAAAGATACTAAGAAATATCATGGAAGATGATTCAAACAACTAGGTGGAAAGAAACCCATACATCGATAAGAATATTATCTATACATCAATGCAAAAGGGGGTGAATCTACGTAGTCATGTTAAGCAATAGGAAGAGAAGGAAATGACTAGACTCTTCCATATAATGATATGGGTCAAGAATCTAAAAATTGATTCTTTGTTTGATTCAGATCATAGGTGAATATCATAGCAATAGATTTGGTCAAGAAACTAGTACAAGAGACTCATGACCATCCTAACCCATATACATTGGGATGCATCAATCATGAGGTAGAGATAAAGTTAATCAAATACTAGATAATAAAATTCACTATTAGTGTTGAGTTTATTGATGAAGTATAATTGGATATAATCCCATTGGATGTATGTGATGTTGTGTCTATGATTCCCTTTATTCACTACTTCATGAAGGGCATGAAATCCCTCATCATCAACATGAACAATAGATTTTTGAAGATGCCACTACTAAGTGCTAACCTAGGGAAAATGTTGATAAGTTCTAGCAAAAAATAAGTTTTGTTGTTTCTACAAGAAATCAATCTTTTGAAAAGTCCATGAGAGATAAGTCATCCCTAGAGGGGCATACTAAGGAAATGAAACATCAACTAGAAGAGTTTTTATATGCATACAACAATGTGCTTTGGGATCCTAATGGGCTACCACCAAAGAGGGAAGTCACGAATGGAAGCCAACTATTGTTGGACTCTCCATTACTTGGAATTTGACTATAAAAATAGTTTGTTATAGAAGCAAATGAAGTAAAGAATCAGTTGTATTAAATAATGGAATAAGGTGTCATTTGAACAAGTACCTCACCATGTGGATTTCCCAACATCATTGAGATAAAGAAGGATGGGACTTGACATATGTGTATTTATTACAGGGCATTAAACAAAAATACACTTAAGAAAATTACCCCTTGCTCAAGGTAGATATCTACTAGATTAGTTGCAATAAGACAAATATGTCACCGAGATGGAATTAGAGTATTAATATCACTAGGTTCAATTCAAAGAAAAATATACCTAGAAGATCTCCTTGAAAATTAGACAAGCATTGTATTAGTGGTTAGTCATGATGTTTAGCCTACACAATTCACTAGCTACATTCATGAGGTTCATGACTGATATGCGCTTCCATTTTATAGATTCAATTATTATTATTTATTTGGATTATATACTAGTATATAGTGCTACCTTGGAGGATCACATCTCACATTTATACAGGTGCTAAAGATTAAAGAATGAATAACTACTTTAAAATCTCAAGAACTATAAGTTTAAACAAAAGGATTTGGTTTATCTAGGAAATGTGATTGGTGAGGGGGATTTGAAGATAGATCTTGACAAGATAAAGGCCAACATGAAGAGGTCTATGTATACTAATTTTTCTAAGGTTAGGATTTTCATTGAGACAACATGGTACTTGAGGAAATTCATAGCCTCATTTTGAGTAGTAGCAGCACCACTCCACACCATAAAAGTGAGTGGCAAGAGATTCTAGTGTGGAAAGGGTTAGTAGAGATACTTTGAGGAGTTTAAGGAAAATATCATTCAAGAATCAGTTTTGGCATCACCTAACTTTTAATGGCCCTCCTAAGTGTATATAGATGCAAGTGGGTATGTTACGGATGTGGTCTTGATGTAGGGAGGAAGGGTTGTATGCTACCATTATGAAGCATTTCATGGGGAGGTTCTCAACTATCATGCTTGAGACAAGGATATATATGTCTTGGTGGAAGTTGTGGAAAATTTTAAACATTATATTATGGGAAAGGAGATGTTAGTCCACACAAATCACTATCCACTATAGTTTCTATAGGCACATAGTAAACTACAACATAACAAGCATTACAAGTTAATGGGGCTTTTATAGCAATTTTATTTAGCGATAAAGTATAGGAATGGCATAGTAAAAAATTTGGTCAAAATACTTTCAAGTAAACCCACATCAAATATCATAGCTTTGGGATCTCTTATTCACATGGATATGTTCACCCAGGATGCATATAAAGTGGCATATGTACAGGACAATGACTTCAAGGAGGTTTTTTAGCAACTACATAGTCATATTCATGTGCATAATGGCTATAACATAGTTGAATAACAATTATATAATGGGTTAATGTACGGGTTAGATAAGTTATGTTCTCCTAAAGGTAAAAAATTACATTAGATTGGAGAGGCTCACACCTCCAATATTTCACGGCATTTTGGTGTAGGAAATACATTGATCAACTTGCAGAGGCGTGTGTATTTGCCTAGCATGGAAAAAAAAGTATTTAGGTACATAAGATAATGCATGGTTTGTTGTACCATAAGGCCTTGTAATAGGAAATAGGGTCTATATCATCCCTTACCTATACATACTCATCCTTTGGAAATCATTTACATGGACTTTGTGGGAGGTGTAACAAAAAATAAGAAGGGACATGAATACATATTTGTATTAATTGATAGGTTTACCAAGATATGTGTTTTAATGCCCTACAAAAAGACCATGAAAGGGAAATAATTAGTGAAGTTATTCTTTGGATAGGTCCTTTTGCACTTTCGAATACCAAGGAGCATTTTTTCAAAAAATGACACAATATTTCTCAATGCATTTTGGACTACATTGTGGGAGAAAATGGACACAAAGTTGAATAATATCACAAAATTCCATCCAGATACAAACAGGAAAAAAGAAGTAGTTAATAGTACTTTCATGCAACTTTTGTTGTGTTATAATAATAAGCATCTAAATAACTCAAACAAAAATATAGTATATATACATGACTCTTATAATGGAGCAATCCATATTTCTAGCAATAAGTTCCCATTTGAAACTTGTTTTGGATATTTTCCACCTGCACCTCTGAATATTACATATGGGCATTAAGGAGGAGTGAGGGAGGATCTTACAGGGGATACCCTAAAGGTAGAAAAAAATGTTGAGAAGATTAGGGAAATATATCCTTAGAGATACAAGACATTGCACAAGTCACATGAAAAATATAAGGTCATGCATGATAACCATAACATAGAGAAGTCATTCAATGTGGGAGATAGAGTATGATTATAGTTAAATAAGGAGAGGATAGAGGGTCCTAGTAAAAAAAAATCAAGCCCTACGATATGTTCCCTTTGAGATATTATAAAAGGTTGGATATGACATCTATAAACTCAATATACCCCCATACATGTGAATTTAGTTATTAGTGAATGTAGATAATTTGAAACTCTATAAGCCTTCCATGCTAAATTAAGAAGAGAAATAGGTGCTACTTTCTATAAAGGATTTGTCACTGAATGCTCAGGAAGAGTCAACAGATGATATAATTCTATAGAAGAGGTAAATAAATATAGGAAAATGGAAACATAACCTTTGGAAAATTAGGTTGAAAGGACAACTTCCAAGCAAGGCTAAATGGTACACCTAAGAGAAGGTGGAGGAAAATTTTCCTCACCTCATACAGTAGAAGCTTTTAGGGGAACAAAATCCTCCAAAAATGGGGATATATGATCTAAATTAGATAATTATATTATTTTTCATTCATATTGATTCTTTAAAAATGGGAAACGTGGAGGAATAAGATCACAACACCATTTTTACTTGCAAATCCAAGTTTTGCAAATTGTTATATGAAGCATTTTGGGAATAATTAGAGGCATCAAATGGAATTTTGTTGGGGTACAAAAATTCCACTTGAAAACAACATACCCACATATGTACCTTTCCAATGATAAAAGAATCACCTCAATCAATGTTCGCATGCAAAATTTTTACCACCCAAAAGTCTACCTTAATATTTTGACCATCGTGATTTAAGAGGATGTCAAGTCAACCCACATTATTCATGGAAAATTCATTATCAGTGCAAGAATTATGAAGAATACTCTAGAATGTTCAATAGTGTAACCCCAATTAAGAGACAAAGGAGTCAAATTCAACCACTAGTAGGGTATTGGAGTTTGTTATAATAGGGCCACTCAGAGGAAAAGGGGTTCCATTCTGTTCAAGTTCATTTTGTTCCATAGATGATCCAAGGAGATGAGAGTCTATACACATCGAGAAAATAGAGAGGTTCCGTGTACTATATAAAACCACAGGTCATTGGTTCAATGTATTTTTACTTGTATCCATTCCATTCAAGGAAAGAGTGACAAGAAGAACCTGGCCTTCTGCTTTGGTTTTCTACCGAAAGGGTTTCCTAGGTAATATATTATGTTATTATGGTTGTAAGTTAATGTATCTTTATGTTCCATATCTTTTTCATGTTCTATATTACATGCATAATATAATAATTAATGAATCCATAAATATAAGGACAATTAATTCTCAATGTTATATATTGTACATTTTAAGTATAATTTTATCATATCTATTGTCAAGAATATTCTGATGGAATATCGAATTTTGTTTATGAATCGCCTTGTCACTAACTAGAAAAAATATAAATATTCATTATTTATTTATTTTTCAAGAAAATCTATAATGGTTCACATTTTAATTTCTTACACCTCATATTCCATATTGTTACTTGGTTCTTTTTCCACTTCATTGAAATGGTGATTCCATGGTACTACTTCCATGGATATATGGAAAGTGTTTTTTTGTTGCTGATGGAGTTTAATAACCCTAGTGAAAATTCCACGTAATAAAGTAAATAAAGGAAAAATAATACCACAGGTAACGAACACATATTCCAAGTTGAATGTTGGCCAAGACATCTTGGTGTGGGTGTTCATTTAGTTTATTATGGCTAAGGAAATCGACAAAGGTTAAGGCAAAGACATTAAAAGGAAAAAAGGCATTTCGGAACATTTATTTATGAAAATAAAGGAAAATAGGAGAAAAGGAAGGTAAAAGGTCACAGGTTGCATGTGAGGACCTCATTCATAAAAAGGCTTCTGAGGGTCAATTGGCAAGATCCTAGTCAGAGTAATCTCTTGGCTCAATTTTTGCTCAGGTTTTGAAGCAAGGAAAGGGAAATAAAGCATGGAAGGAAAGGAAGGAAAGTAATGATCAAGAAAGAGCAGGATCAGGCAGCTTTAATAGGAATACTTGCAAGTAACATTTTTCATGTGTGATTTCCTATCTGGTTAGGACATGCATGGATTTGCATGTTGGTGTATGGTTATCTTGTTATCGGTGGCATGGTTTTGCTGGGTTATGATAATGGTTTTCAACCTAGCCTTTACTTTTCCCAGATGCCATGTTGTTGGGATGTTTATTTCGGTTTGGAGCTTTGGTTTTCCGAATGGATTTTGAAATCTGAGGTGGAGGTGGTCTCAAGTTTCATTCCCAAAGGCCTAGAAATCACTTGAATGGTTTTGGCAGGATAGACGGTAAAGACTGAGGGAAGAGTCTCGGTTTAGGGCTTAGTGATCCAGGTTGGAATTGTGGTAAAGCCTGAGAGACTAGTCTCATTTGAGGGCCTAGTGATCCATGATTGGATTGCAGTAAATCCTAATAGACAAGGAGATAGAAAATTCCTCAAGGATAGTGATGGATTCCAGATGGCATTCCAAGTTCAGTTTGGTTGTGATTGGAAGACCGGGTTTTTTTTATCACGATTTGGTGAGGGTGGAGGTGGTGCAACCTCTGGATTCCTTTGGGTTTTTTTGGATTGGTTTTCTATGAGATCCCACATTCATGCTTGAAATATGGCATGGGGTTGACTGGCTGAAAGATGTGATTAAGCCATGCCTAGAGTCGGGTGGTACGTGGTAGTCCCGAACTTGGTCATATTTTCTTATGATTAATGAAAGCTAAGTCCTCTTAATTTTTCACTTGTTTATATGTGGAATTAATGGATTTCATATCTATGATGTTTATATGGTTTTATGATGGTTATAAGCATGGTTATTTGGCTGGTTCATGTCATGGTTATTTCATGTATTTACTTGTGAATGTTAAGATGATGGATGCAAGACCTATTTGGTGATATAACAATTAAATGGAGAAGGTGGTGATCCTTATTTTTATGTTTCATAAGTACTTTCAGTCATTCATGCTTTGTCTAGTATCCTAGACCTATAGGTTGCATTCATGCCAAGTGTTTAATATAATTTCAGTCCAGTTGGGGATGCTTAGGCGTAGTCCCAAGGTTGATTTTTTATTTTTTAGTCTTGTCATCATGTCTTTGATGGATTCTAGAGGTCGTAATAAGTTTTGGGTAGTGGTTGGAATTTTGGACTAAACATTTCCTTGAATTTCATGGACGCTGGCACTGGTCTATTGGAAAAAGTCCCTGGATGTTGGCACATAGGCCTATGAGAGTGACTAGAGGTTTTTGGATGCTAGCATGGCTATAGCATGAGAGTGACCACGTGTTAAAAGGCTTAAAACATGAGTGGGACCCAGGGACATGATATATGAGTGACTAACATGACTCGTAAGGGTGTTGTTGCTGATGTGGGAGGTTTGGTTGATATTTTTCTGTTGATTGCATTTCCTTAAGGTTACAAAGGAGGTTGAATCCCTTAGAGTGGTCTCTTGTCGCATGTTTACCTTGACTAGTTGGTTGTTTGGGTAGATGTGGGAGGAGGCAGTATTACAGATTAGTATCAGAGCGTGGTTACACTCTCCTTCGGTGAATGTGTTGGTCCTGCATTCATATTGATTACATATGTGTTAGGTAATCTTGTAGTCCTTGTGTTTGTTTCATTTACATGGTGTTGATCATGGTTTTAGTGATGTTACCATATGAAGGTTTATGATGTTAGTGTGAGATGTGTTGTCATGAGTGTAGTGGTGTATATGCATGTCAGTGTCTATATGTCATTATCCATGCATTGTCATGGTGAAGGTTGTCATGTAAGAAGTCATTGAATCCAATTAGATTACCATGATGATATCGGTATGTTATGATGATAATGTGTTGGTTGAGATAGAGCAGATGATGTTCAAAATAATACTGAGAGGGGGGGTGAATCAGTATTATCAAATCAATTATTTTTCATTTCACAATCAGATTTGTATACGCTACCTTAGTTATGGGAAACTGTGTATATATGCTACTGTGTCTAAAGCAACTAACGTATATCAGAAAACTTAAGATTCATTAAATGTTGATCTTTAATCAATGCATCAAAACTTCATTAATCATAAGAACAGTAAACAGGAGAAGTAAAATAGCACAGATCATCACATACATGGACACAAGATATAAGGTGGAAACCCAATGTGGGTGAAAGCCACCTACTGCAATTCGTCTCTATCTTCTTTTAATAAGAAACTTCTTTTTACAATATTTTTGTATTGGTGCAATCTTATACCAATACGCAAGCTTCTACCTGCAGAAGGTTACAACCTTCTCTCTTTCTCCAGCTTCTCCTAGAAGGGAGCTACAACCCCCTTAGCTCTTGTACTAGCTGATGTACTAGTACATAGGTGCTGACCTACAGAAGGCTACAACCTTCTCTTTCTTCCAAGGACCACGTTTCATAAATTTTCAGACTAGATCCATCAATAACATTAATTAAACATCAAATATATCTCTATCAACCAATCTCCTTTTCTTCAATCAAAACTAAATCAAACAATTACTTCTCTAAATGTTGTAACCAGAATACATTAACAGTAACCAGAAACCAATCCTGAACCCAGAACGCTGCAGTAATAAACAGAAGCAGCTCAAACGTATTTCATGAGACATACGCTACTTCAATATGTAGAAACCTGCGTGCATATGCTGCTGTATTAAGGCCAACCAACGTATACGTTGTTTTGACTTACTGAACCAGTGTGTATACGCACCTCTAATGTGCCGAACCTGCGTACAGATCTATAAAAGATAATTTACCCTTTTCACTTATTTAGACATCATTTATACCCAGGTTATCAGATTTATGGATCAAATCATGTTCCAAATATAACAGATAAAAATCACACAAAGATACTACTATTCAAGCTTTAGGATCTTGATCCATCAATAGAACTTATCCATCTTCTAGTGCTCAGGTTCCTCCTTGGTTCAGATCTAGCTATGCACCATAACCAAATTCTAGATCTTGCTCTTCATAAGATATTTAGTCCTTGAGTGAATGAATTTACCTAATGATATCCTTCCCCTTTTATAGTCTTAGGCCTTACAAAATACCATGGTCCAAAACCATAGAGAATCAATACCATGGACTCAATACCTGGGTTCAACACTTCAGACGAGATACCTTGGTCCAAAACCATATGTCCAAATACAAAGGACTATGGACCAAAATAATTTTTCCCACATGTATGCACTTTTCTTTGCATGAAAGTGCATGCATACGTATACGCGCCTTTTGATCATAGAACCCGCGTGTATACACAACTTGGTTAAGAGGAACCTATGTATATTTCTTTTTCTTTCATTCTAAGAGTTTGAACTGAGATCTTCCATCTGAGTGAGTTTCCATCAAGGACAACACCTGTGCCATAGTGCCAAACCTGTGTCATAATGCCAACAATCTCCCCCTTTGGACTTGATGGCAACCCTAAGTCACTCAAAGTCAATCTCCCCCTTTTTCATCAAGGGCAAAGGGTTATGCTCCCCCTGAGTACATGCTGAAATCTCTGTTCCGTTGTGTTGTACATGCTCCCCCTGACTGTAGGCAAGGTTTGCAAGAAGATGTTCTACAAGAAGAAACATGACTTTATACATCATAAATGACCCTCCTATCATCAAAGGCTCATACATACATCCATCTCCAAACCAAGTGGGGATATACCAATAGTTTACACATGATGAAATAAGAACATTACATCATGCATCCCATGCATAGTGGGGAAACCAACATAGGTTGTTACATGACCTTGATAATAAAAGAAATACATGACATAGAGACTAAATATCTAAGACAAGATTATGATAGTCATCAGCAACTAACATCAACAGCTTCTATCAATCATCATTCAGACCGGCAACCATGATCTTCTTCTACACCTGTTCCATGTGAACAAAAATAGATGTGAAATTGATCCAAGATCTTCTAAAATAATGCCAACAATGCATTATTAGAAGTATATGTTCCCGCTGAACCTGTGCCAGATGGTATTTGTTAGATCCATATCGTCTTTTTCATCCTGAGTCTGGCCCACTGCTTTTCTTCAAACCAACATATATGCAACTGTATCCACAGAAACCGACGCATGTACACGGATACGCTCCATGAAACTCACATACAACCACTACTCTCTGAAACAGATAATTTCAACAGCAAGATGATGCATCAACTACTCCCAACTTCTGTCTGAGGTATTCAAATGTCTCCCTGGGCAGTGGTTTGGTGAATATATCATCAACTTGTTCCTTGGAGGGAACATACTCCAATTTGACCTTTTGTTCAAGCACTTGTTCCCGGAGAAAATGATATTTGATAGGTATGTGCTTCGTCTTCGAATGCATGAATAGATTATTTGAAATATTGATTGCACTTGTATTATCACATAAAATGGAGATAGGTGGAGTATAAGTGATTTGAAAATCTTGCAAAATTTGCATCATCCAAAGGAGTTGTGTGCAGCAAGATGCAGCAGCTACATATTCCGCTTTAGTTGTAAATAAAGCAATTGAACTTTGTTTCTTGCTGAACTAAGATACTAGTCTAGAACCCATAAACAATGCACCACCACTAGTGCTTTTTCTGTCATCCACGCTTCCTGCCCAATATGCATCTGTATATGCATGAAGTGTGAGATCTGTATCTCTAGGATACCATAAGCTATAGTTTTGTGTTCCTTGAAGTTATTTGAAAATTATTTTAACTGCCTGAAGGTGTGATTCTTTTTTATTTTCTTGGAATCTTCCAACTATTCTCACTGCATGCATGATGTCTGGTTGGGTACCTGTCAGATAGAGCAGACTACCAATCATGGATCTATAGGTTGGTTGATGTACTGCTGTTGAATCGTCATTTGTGTTGAGGTTGCATCCTGTTACCATAGGGGTACATACTAGTTTTGAATCTTCCATGCCATATTTGTTCAAGATCTCCTTGAGGTACTTGGTTTGTGATAAAAAGATATCGTCTTTATTTTGTTGGACTTGTAAACCAAGAAAATATGTCAGCTCACCAAGCAATGAAATTTCAAATTCTTTCTACATCACCAAAGCAAAGTTTTGACTCATGGATTCTTCATTGCTACCAAAGATGATATCATCAACATACACGACAAGTATTAGCAATTTATCATTATCAATTTTTATATATAGATTTCTATCTGCTGATCCTTTTGAAAAACCTTGTTGATGGAGGTATTTGTCCAGACGATAATACCAAGCCCTTCGAGCCTGTTTAAGACCATAGAGTGCCTTCATAAGTTTGCATACAAGTTTTGGATCATTTCCAAGGATCAATCCATCTTGTTGCTCAATATACACTTCTTCTTCCAAGTCTCCATTTAAAAAGGAAGATTTCACATCCATTTGAAATACTTTGAACTTCTTAAAGCTAGAAAGAGCAAGGAACATTCTTATGGCTTCAAGTCTAGCAATCGGTGCAAAAGTTTCTTCAAATTCTATACCTTCTTGTTGAGCATACCCTTTACAAACAAGTCTGGCCTTGTTTCTAATAACATCTCCATTTTCATTCAACTTATTTTTGAATATCCATTTTGTCCCTATGACATTCTTATCATTTGGTCTAGGAACGAACTCCCAAGTCTTATTCTTTTCAATCTTCTCAAGTTCTTCATTCATGGCCTTGACCCAACGTTCATCTTTGCATGCTTCACTTATATTCTGTGGTTCAGTGGAGGAGAGCAATGCTAGATAGCTTGAAGCTTTTAAAATAGTTCTTCTTGTTTGTACACCTCTTTCTGCCCCAAAATTTGAGCTTTTGGATGATTCTTCTGAATGTACCTGCATGGAGTCTTTTCTTCTACCCTTATCTGTTCTTCTGCTGCCTCATCGGTTTCTTCTTCATCATAAGTCTGATTTGATGTTGAAGGATAGTCCTCACCATCTTCAAAATCTTTGGATTTTACCTGCCTAGGAATATTTCCTTCTTCATCAACCACTACATCAATACTTTCAACAATTTTTCCAAGTCTTTTATTGTAACACTTATATCCTTTGCTTTGGGGAGAGTAACCAAGGAGAATGCCTTCATCTACTCTAGGTTCAAACTTGCCAATGTTTTCATCAGTCCTTGTGACGTAACATTTGCTTCCAAAAATTTTGAAGTATTTTACTATGGGATTCTTACCATACCAAAGTTCATGAGGAGTCTGAGTGTTGTTTACTCAGATGTTTGTCTTGTTGAGATTAGTAACGATAGCAAATGCAACTTCACCCCAAATGGTTGCAAGAGTTCCAAACTCATCAAGCATCGCATGAGCCATTTGTTGAACCTTTCTGTTCATCCTTTCTACTACTCCATTTTGCTGAGGAGTCCTTGCCATAGAGAATTCCCTTCTTATTCGACGTTCTTCACAAAAATCAAAGAATTCATCCGAGGTAAATTCCCCTCCTCGATCAGACCTGAGGCATTTGATTCTGTGATCTGATTCGTTTTCAACTAAGGCTTTGAATGCTTTGAACTTTTCGAAAGCTTCGTCTTTATGCTTTAGAAGTCCTATCATACACATCCTAAAAAAGTCGTCAATGAACAATATGAAGTATTCTTCTCCTCAAGGTGACCTTTTCCTGGATGGACCACATACATCAGTATGGACAAGTTCAAGTGGCTTACTAGCTAATCCTTCCTTTTCAGAGAAATTAGTTCTGGTTTTCTTGCCAAACTGACATGATTTGCATATTGTATTGTCTGGAATTCTGATGTCAGTGAGATCATGAACCGTCTGATATTTGCATGCTTTCCTTATTTGAGAGAAGCTTAGATGCCCCAATCTTTTGTGCCATAGCCAATGCTCATAATTATTGCTTAGATAGCATTGTTGTTGTCCTCCCTTGAGTATGTATAAACTATTTGGAGTTCTTATGCCTTTGATCATTGTTTCTCATGTATCAAGCTCATGAACAATACATCCATTTGATCGAAATATTACCTCATTTCCTTGATCACACATTTGACTGACACTCAATAGATTATGATTTAAACCATCAACATACATAACATGACCTTTTCTTTCAAAATAATAGAACCTTTACCTTTTATGAGTGCAGGGGTGTCATTTCCAAATGAGACCTTCCTTTCCTTTTCTAAGGCACTATATGATTGAAGTTTTTCTCTATCATCTGTCATATGTTTTGAGCATCCACTGTCAATGTACCACTGATTTTCCTATCCTTCTACATATAAGGCTATACAACATCTTTCTAGTTGTGGTTCTTTCTTTCTCCATGTTTTGGGACTCAATGAAGCTTGCTCCTTCTGAATTGTTTGTCGAAACCTACTCCTTCATTCAGAATCTTCATGATTGAAGTTATTACAAATAGAACATTCTAATTTTCAAGAGCAGAAAAGTTATTGTAGGTCCTTTTCATGATCCCAATCACACTCCGTTGATTTCATGCTTCTCTAGTCATGATGGTCTTGTAGGCAACACATTGAGCAGCTTTGTGACCAAATTTATGACAAGAGAAACATTGGCCATTGAAGAAATTCCTACAATTATCAAACCTACTGTGCAGGTGATTATAGTTTCCATAGGAAAATTGAGAATGATTTACCTGCGGTTGGTTGTAACTTGTGTTCATCCTTGAAGTAGATTGCCCCCAATTTACTTGGTGATCTCTGTTCATCCTTGAAGTAGATTGAACCTGATTTACCTGGTGATCTACTTTATGCCTTTGTTGTCGATGGTCAACCTGTTCACTTCTCCTTGCTGCATCTAGATAACTTTTGGAGGTAGATGTCTTCTGTGCTTGAGATGCTTCTTCAGAATATCCAAGACCTATCTTGATTAGAGGAGAACGTTGCACTTTAATAATCTCATCTAAAGTTTCAAATCCTTTAGCAAATCTAATATTAAGAGCTTTTGTTTTCTCAATATCTTTTCTAAGTCCCACAATTTCACATTCTAACTTTTCATTGTGTTTTTCCCTTTCAGCAAGTTGGAATGTCAGAGTATCTATGATCATAATCTTTTCTTCTAAACATATTTTAAGTTTAAAAATTTCTTCATAGAGATCATCTTCGTTTATATCATCCAAGAAATCATCATCTTCAAAATCCATCAAAAGTCTATAATCATTACATTGTTCATATTCATCATTAGTTGAAAATACATCACTATCTTCATGTGTATAATAGCTCTTCTTACTTACATTCTATTTTATGTTCCATCTAACTGGTTCCTTACCTTTGTTAAGCTTATCTTTATGAGGACACTTGGCTGCATAATGACTGACTCTTCCACAAGCAAAGCATTTGAAAGGTAGCTTACCACTAAATCTTCCAGAACCTCGTTGAAGGTTCTTGACAAAGTTTGATTCTTCCTCTTCTTCTGACATATGTCCTGACTCATTGTAATCTCCTTTTATTGAAGCTTTGAATGCAGGTTCTCTCTTGTCTGATGGTCCCCCTTTTCTCATTTCGAAAGCAGTTAGGATTCCGTGCAACTATGACATGGTAATGCTCTGTAGATTCTCCTTTTCTTCTATGGCAGAAAAATTTGATTCAAACTTAGAAGACAAAGATCTTAGAACCTTTTCAACCAAGGTAACTTCTTTTATTTCTTCACCCAAGTTTTTCATACGATTAACAATCTCATCTATATGTAAGAAATAATTAGCCACACTTTCATCATTGTGCATTCTAGGATTTTCATATTGAATTATGAGAGTTTGTAGTTTTGCAAGTTTTACCTGATTGTCTCCTTCATAGCTCAGAACGATCTTGTCCCATATTTCTTTTATGGTCTTGAGCTGCATAACCTTGACGAATTCTACCAGCCGTATCTATGGGAGTTGCTGATGGAAATGTGTATCCTTCTTCCATGATATCCCAAACTTCTGTACCAAGAAATTGAAGATAGGTTGTGATTCTTACCTTCCAATAGACAAAGTTGCTCCCATCAAAGATTGGTGGCCAGATAGATGCCTCTTTTTCGTAGTTGCTCATGATGATAGATCTTCCTCCAGGCGATCAAGCTTCTTTTGAAGGACTTGCTCTGATACCAATTGTTAGAAATAATACTGAGAGGGGGGGGTGAATCAATATTATCATATCAATTATTTTTCATTTCACAATCAGATTTGTATACGCTACCTCAATTATGGGAAACTGCGTACATACGTTACTGTGTCTAAAGCAACCAGTGTATATCAAAAAACTTAATATTCATTAAATGTTGATCTTTAATCAGTGCATCAGAACTTCATTAATCATAATAACAGTAAACAGGAGTAGTAAAACATAATATATCATCATACACATGGACACAAGATATAATGTGGAAACCCAATGTGGGTGAAAACCACCTACTACAATTTGTCTCTATCATCTTTTAATAAGAAACTTCTTTTTACAATATTTTTGTACTAGTTCAGTCTTATACCAGTACGCAGGCTTCTACCTGCAGAAGGCTACAACCTTCTCTCGTTCTCCAGCTTCTCGTGGAAGGGAGTTACAACCCCCTTAGCTCTTGTACTAGATGATGTAGTAGTATGTAGGTGATGACCTATAGAAGGCTACAACCTTCTCTTTCTTCCAGGTACCATGTTCCATAAATCTTCAGACTAGATCCATCAATAACATTAATCAAACATCAAATATATCTCTATCAACCAATCTCCTTTTCTTCAATGAAAACTAAATTAAACAATTACTTCTCTAAATGTTATAACAAGAATACATTAATAGTAACTAGAAACCAATCCTGAACCCAGAACACTACAACAATAAACAGAAGCAGCTAAAACATATCTCATGAGAGGTATGCTACTTCAATATGTAGAAACATGCGTGCATACGCAGTTGTATTAAGGCCAACCATCATATAAGTTATTTTGACTTACTAAACTAGCTTGTATACGCGCCTCTGATGTGGCGAACTTGCATAAAGATCTATAAAAGATAATTACCCTTTTCACTTATTCAGAGATCAGTTATACCCAAGTTATCAGATTTATGGATAAAATCATGCGCCAAATATAATAGATCAAAATCACACAAATATACTATTATTCAAGCCTTAAGATCTTGATCCATCAATAGAACTTATCCATCTTTTAGCGCTCAGGTTCCTCCTTGGTTGAGATCCAGCTATGCACCATAAACAAATTCTAGATCTTGCTCTTCATAAGATATTTAATCCTTGAGTGAATGAATTTTCCTAATGATCTCCTTCCCCTTTTATAATCTTATGCCTTACTCAATACCATGGTCCAAAACCATAGGTCCAAATACCAAGGACTATGGACCAAAATAAGTTTTCCCACATGTATGCACTTTTCCTTGCATGAAAGTGCATGCATACGTATATGTGCCTTTTGATCATAGAACCCGTGTGTATACGCGACTTGATTAAGAGGAACCTATGTATATTTATTTTTCTTTCATTCTGAGAGTTTGAACTGATATTCCATCTGAGTGAGTTGCCATCAAGGACAACACCTGTGCCATAGTGCCAAACCTATGTCATAATGCCAATAGATGATGCAGATCATTAAAGTGAAGTTGCAAGATTGGACCTCAAGGCAAGAGCATGTCGTCATATAGGTGTGTATGTTGGGCATGCAAGTATGTTAGTTCATGGATTGTTATATGGTTTAGGGTTATATACATTAGGTTTATATACATGTCTATTGATGTTATGGTTACATACATGATAGATTCTAGTTCATTAGTGTAATTATATGCATATGTATCAAATGGTCATGAATGATAGTAACATGTGGTTATATGCATTGTTATTTCTGCCTTATGTTACAAATAACTTGATGATTATGTTATATGTTGCTGATGAGTATGTTATACGTTAACTTGTTGTTGTTATATGATAGTTAACTTGATGATTAGGTTTGGTGCATTAAGATCTTGATGTTATATGTATTGTGTTAACCTGGATTGGTCTATGCAGATGGTTAGGGTTACGACATTCATGTTTGAGTCAACTTATTGTGACCTTTTGTTGTACTAATAAAGACTAATCATACATATGTGATTGTTATGTATGAATGATAAATGTTTATGATCTTATGATGTGAACACGTTAGTTAGTGACTATTATAGAGATCATGATAGTATTTATGGTTGAGTTAATATGTTGTGAAGTTATATTGTGCTAACCTAGATTGCTTGTGCAGATAGGATAACATCCCCTAAGATACATTAAGATATGAGTTTTCTTATGCTATCTACTTTGTTCCTGAATGTCTAATTATGTCACCTCTTTGGTGTTTAAGTGTTTAGAGTCTATTATGTCATCTAGTTTATTTATCTAATGCAGTACATTTATACTTTTTCCAATGTTCGATTTATTGCCTGATATGAGTATGAGTATATAGGATTGCATGAAGTAATGACCTTGTTTGAAGATGATTGTGCTAACACATATGTCTTTAGGTAATTGATATGTACTTTAGTGTATTAGGTGAGAGTTGTATCATTATGTCTAATGACTATGAGTCAACGATGGATTATGACATGATTGTTAGTCTTGGTAAAGGTTGATTTCAAATTGATAGATATGATTGCCTTGATAATTGAAACATGTGGTTGACATGCATGAATTGTTGCAGGATAACATGCTCAGTGTTATCTTGACAAGGTAATATTTGATTTTCTTACATAAGTAGTAGTTGGGTGATGTGACAATATATAGTATCACTCAATTGCAGTAAGGAAATGGTCAAAGAAAGTAATTGGGAAAGAATTTCTTTGATTATGTTTGGAAACCCTAATTCTAAACGAATGAGTTCTTTGCATACAGGAAGTATTCTTAACCTTAATCTTGTATGACATTATGTGGATATGTGCTAGACCCATGACATTGTATTTAATATGTACATTATCTAGTCCCTAATTACAGGTGGATTTTTCAAGGGAATTGAAGTCCCTTTAGAGATTGCATGGATGTCTTCCGCTATAAGGTAATTTTCTTGGCACAACTAGGTAATATAGCTAGTATATTGTATATTTATTTACGCACTAACAGTTATGCGTTTATGGAAATATGATGCAGGGGATTGCATGGAAAAGATACTGCGATGGCATTCTGAAGAAGGCTCAGGTTGAGCTTTCCCTTGGAAGCACTAGGAACCATGGAGATTGATTCATGGTGTCTATTGATTTCTTTTAGTCTTTTTGTGATTTATTGTGCTTGACTGCGGTTTTTCTTGCGTCTTGTGTATGCCCATTCCACTTTGTTTGTGGTGTCGTATTGTTGTTTTTGTTCATGTTTTCCTTCTTTCTTTCTTCTTGGACTTCCCTTTTACGTTTTGAGTCTTGGGAATTGGTTGGGAAAGAGGAAGTTAATGGAGCTTGGGGAGAGTTGTTTGGTAACCAATATGTAATGTAAGACATGGATGAAGCTTTGTACATGAGTAAGCACATTGGAAGCTAAGACTATGACGGTCAGTTGGATTGGTTGAGTCCATTGGGTAAATGGATAGTGGCAAGGTAGTCATGAAAAAGGTAAACTAAATAGATTTGAGGTGTCAAATGCCTTAGCTATGTTGGGGACGACTTTTGTCATTGTTGTGCATTGGTAAAGGGAATTCTCTTAACCTTGACCTTATGATATCTAGTAATTATGTTGCGATCATGTGGTGAAGTAAAATTATGAGTGCAAACACAAACAATTCCTCTAGCCCGATAATGGGTCTAGCCACAAATAATACATTCTATGGAAGATTTCCTTAGGCTAGAACCAATTAAGAGGGCCTAACTCTTAGTACGCTTATCCTATTTGATGATTTACTGGATTGATCGCTCTAGCTATCTCTCATTTCCTTCTTCAAACACAAACAAGTAAAGAACAACAAACAACAATCGTGATAATAGAAAAATTGTAATTCAAACTAATTAACAAGTCAAGAAACATTGAGCCATGAACATGTAAGATGACACATCATGTAGGAAATAAATCGATGGTTGCATATATATTGAATCAAGAAGAGATTTCAACCATTGTCTTGACATTTCCGTTCTCCTCCAACAAAACCAGGCTCCCACACACTCCTGCTAGCATTCCATGATGGCCTCAACAATAATAGTTTTAAGGCTCTTGCCTTTAGGCTTCACACTAAACCATATTCACACTTATCCCTCCTACAACTAGAGAGCTACAACTATGAATAGCTTGATGTTTACTCCAACCTTAATTAGCACTAGCACACCATCTTTAACACTTCAACGCTAGCTTGTGCTTGGGAAAAAGAGAGGTTTATATAGCATGAATGGATGGGAGATGGATCCTCTTCTCATGGATTAAGGTATTATCTCTTGAGTTAGTTCCATCATTATAGGGGAAAGGAGCCCAAATTAACATCCTCGACCCCATCTGGCCAAACCATTTACCAGACTTCCGTTACGAAGCTTCTAAAGCTGGAAGCTTCAGCTCTTCATTTTAAAAACTTTCCATAAGAGGACCAGCGTGACTAGAACAAATCTTAGTTGCTCCACTCAATGCTAGGGACATTTTCAATCCATGCATATCAACATGAGGAGGAAAAGGGCCATTAGGACCATCTTGTAAACGGGTAAAAATAGAAGATTTGTGGGAAATGGTGCAAAAGTGAATTTTTCTACTCATGAAGGGTGGCACAATGGGAGTTTCTTCATGAAGGGAAAGAATGTAGGGTTCACTGTAGAGGTCCTACATGATCAAGGAATGGGGAGTACAGGGATAGTGAAAAAAAAAAATTGTAATAGATTCACCCTAAAGCATGAAGGTGGAAATATAGTGAGGGATGAAATGCTTTATGAATTAGTGCATGGAACGGTAGTCTGTCGTTGGTAAAACTGCAAGCACGTACATATACATATACGTAAATGAAAACTTTATCAAATGATACATGAATCATGGTATCGATGAAGTCATTTAGAGAATGATCATGTGAATGGATCTAGGCATGGACACAACCATCCGTTAAAGAGGATCATAATGAAACCAAGGTATGATCACAGCCATCCAATAATGAGAAGGATCACATATGAAAACTCATGGTATGGTTGCAACCATCCATCTGAAAGAGACATGTATATCAACATAACCATGTCACATCACTTCACAACCTAGACTTTTGTGATCTGAGTCTAGGGTCTTGCTCTCAAACATGACCTGATCAAAGTACAAATTATAACATGTGAATAGATGTGTTGACGTCAAACATGCTAGAAAGTTGCTTGATTGCCAGTCAATGATGTAAATTGTTAACAAGTGCGAAAGAAACCAACAATAATGACAATGAATAGAGGAACTAAAGTCGAGCACCCATGAAATCACTTGATCAAAATCCAATGATGTGAACTTGTCGTCAAGTGTAAAGAACTTTCCATTAGGGCATGCAAGCTCTAAGGTACTAGAAGGGAGTCTCTCGGTCAACTCCCCGGATGATGAGTTGAAGTTGACAGGAAGTGACCGTGTCGAAGGAGGGCCATAATGTATCCCACATCAATGACAAAATACAAAATGATGCAAAATTATTTTGGATGATACAGAGAATCAGAGGTAAATGTAACTACAAAAGGAAAACTCTTGAACATATCGGCGATAGAACTAAAAGTTTGGCAGCTTTTGGATCCATAGGGTCAGTGATCATGATGAGGTGGCAGAGATCAAATGGAAGGCAAAAATTAATGACCCAACGTAGGAATGTCAATGATACAAAGGAGGATATCCCAACCCAACACAGAGCAAAAAGTCTCATGTTTAAGAGTGAGCTGCTGACACAACTGATTAGACTTCCAAATTTCCCCCACCATTTTTGGCAGGTACCCTAATTATTTTTAATCGCAAGCTTGAAGGGGATAGCATATGCTTGCACTTGTATGTTCATCCTTCGGACGAATCCAACCTAGCAAGCTTAATGAATGCTAGGAAGGAGAAGCTCATGTTCATCATGGTGATGAATCCGATGTGGTTTGATATCTTAACGAGTCCAACAAAGGTGTAACTCGATATCTTTTTCATGGTTAGAGATTTGAAATAGACACAGAAAAGAAAATTCCACATGCTCCCTTTTCATACATTTGTGTCTCTCGAGCCCAGAAAGGTAGAAAACAATACTTGAGAGAACCGGTTGACCATTCCAGTCAAGGAGTACATTTTCCGTAAATAGTGCATCCCAACCTGAAAGAGGGTTAATTTATACTAGGCACACAATGTTTCACATCTGTTAACAAGTTCAGAATGACAAGGGCTCGACTACCTTTTTGCTTTTAAAGGGTCGGAAAAGAGCTTGAAAGTGGACCCCCCATTTTGTTCTCTTTTATGATTCTAAAGGGAAAAATACTCGACAATCTTTTCATATGAGTTTTACAAGCCAAGAAAAGAGCTACAACATGACTTAGCATCATCGGTTAACATCCATCACCTATTGTTGTCCAAAAAGGTAAAGTGCATTATCTAATTCTTGAGGAAAAATAGGTTAAAATATTTACAAAACCTAATATTTCATGAAAAACTGAATAAAAAGGAGGAAAAGTAAATATTTTTCACCATTTACTATTTTACCTTACTGTGAAAGAATTTTTACTCACTTTTTCCCTAATTGTTTTGGAGTAGATTGCGGGAGATCCGGGAGGTCATTCATTGAGCTACCAATTATAGGTAAGAGCCAATGCCATAAGCTTCGTTTTCATACCATTTATTCCTGTTTTTAACCACTTTTTGGAATTTTGAGGAAGGATTTATTAAAAAAAATTTGCCCTCAATCAACGTGACTTTTGGGCACAGAATCGCGCTGGCTGAGGGTAATTAACACGACCTATCCCGTCGTCGGTGAAACTATTTTTAAAATAGGTGCATATGCACCATAAATATGGGAAACCCTTATTTCCCCTTAAAAACATTGTTGAAATTTGAAATTTATGGGCCAAAAATGATTATTGATTCAAATCTATGGCTTTTGCAGGAAAGAATTGCCGAAAATGGTAGACTGGAAAGAATGGGAGCACGAGGATGTGGACACCAAGCACTAAATGATCCAAATTTTCTGGAAGCTTTGAGGGCTTGTGGGCTCCTCAAATTATTTCTCACATCTTGGATGCAGGTCTAACCTGAGTTGCTTTAGTACCTGATTAGTCTCTAGGACATAAATTGGGAGATATTCGTCATTGGTGACCAGGAGCTAGAGTTAGAGACTTTACACATATATTTCATCACAGGACTATCCTGAAGAGGGGAAATAGTCGACTTATACAGGTCATGACTGATTGGGGCAAGCATATCCATGTTGCTCGTTGAACATTTCCCTGATGCCCTCAAATCCAAGAGTGGGAAGATTGAGATTTCCATTGTTTAGGATCCAACACTGAGAGTGCTACTATTGTCTATCAATAGAGTGGTAGGGTCCCAGGTAGTGCACGAGACTAATAATTCGAAATTATTGTATGCCATTGATTATACTACACCAACGATCTTCAACTAGGCGGAGGCCATGAAGATCAACATAAAATTCCATCTGACCAAAGCCAAGGTGGGGAATCTGAAGCAATTTTGCTTCGAATCTATACTAGTGACATTTTTCTTGGAATGGGTGCCATTGTTCTAGTACCAGTTGACTGAGGTAGATCCTCCCATGCCACGCGACCCGCAGATGGCTCGCAGGAGTCATTTGATTCCCAGGATCACTGGGGACTAGCACATGTCATAGAGACCTGCATTATTTTCATTGCTACAATGATAGAAGATCGTCGTGGAGGATTGGCCATACAGTGGCAATGACCCCTGTGGAGATCTGGACATGTCACTACCAGATGTATAGGATTTTTATGATGGAGGTTAAAAATCAATTTTTTTATTTTGTGATTTTTTAATTGTTTTTTATATATGTGTGTTTATAACATTTCTCTTTGTTAATACAAAATTTGGACCAGAGAGACCTGATGGGATGTCCCCAATAGGTAGGTGCGTCACCTACCTGATTGATGTTATCAGTCCTTATCAGGAGGGGAGTGACAATGAGGAGGAGATCGCAAGTAACCTTGAGGGGTTGACTCGTGGTATTCTAGAGTATCCTCGTGTGGGAGACATTCCTCGCCAATAGCAGAGACATATAGTGGGAGTATCGGATCAGATATGTGGATTACTGACTCATGTTGCATGAGCCATGTCATGCTACCATGATCACCATGCTTATTAGTTCCTAGGTCTAGCGTTTACATTTTTTGAGGCCTGAGTGCCACGGATATATGAGTCCTGTGAGCCATCGATGTTATTTTGGACACACATATTATTTTTTTTGGGTTTTGATGTATCAAACATTATCACAATATATATATATATATAATATATATATATATATATATATATATATATATATTATATATATGTTGTATTTTCTTTCTTACTACGGTATGAATGGTTTGTTTTATCTCTTCAAATGTTTCGTAAATGTCTATCCAACACATAATTAGCTAATGCATCTATCAATGTATTCATGCGTCTAGGAATATGATGATATGTAATATAATCAAAATGCCTTTCTAGTAGATGAATGCGAGATACATTCTCAATATTTTAGGCTTTCTATCAGAATATTACCCGTTGAATTGAAGGATGACAAGCTGTGAATCCAAGTTGACAACCAACTCTTGAATGTCAAGAGAAATGGATTTTGACAACATTTCAATGACCACACTATATTTAGCAAAGTTGTTAGTTGTACGACCGAAACAGATACCTTGAAGATCAATCAACTAAAATAGCCCATGTTGCAGATGATAGGTTCTAGGTACTATGGCAAGCACCATTAGCAAAAACAATGTGGGGAGTCAGAGACATCTGCAAAGCAAGGAAAACACAGTAAACATGAAATTTGTTTGAAAACTAACACATCAAACCACACTACACAAAAAATAATGACACACTAATGCACACAAATAACCATGCAAGATGACCGAAGCATAGTACTTCTTGAGGTAAAGCCTATTTTGGAGCTTGTCCAAAGGATTTCCTTCATAATCAATAAGCTCTTGGCCTCTTTTTGCAAAACACATTTCCTAATGTAGGGTCCATGCCACATGGGTTTGAACTTGCCTGCCCTCAACTTATCATTAGCTTGGTCATAGTAAAACCAAATCACCCTCAAAGAACACGTGAGGGGAGACTGACTGATCAAAATGGGACTTGACCTGTTTCTTTTGTGCTTCGATAACCAAAGCAGTGAGACGATGAGTCTCATCCAATCATTCTAAATATAAGAGGTGCTCTTCCTAAGGTGATGTTTCAGGGATAAGTTCAATAGCTAACTTGAGTGAAGGAATCTCGCATTCGATCAGCAATGTTGCTTCCAGACCATAGACTATCTAGAATGGTGTGAAACCAGTTACATCTTTGGTCGAAGTTAGGTAAGCCCACAGAGCTGAAAAGAGCAATTGATGCCAATTTGATTTATGCATCCCAATAGTACGCTGAAGCATTGTAACCAAAACCTTGTTCCTATCTTCAACTTGGCCATTGGCCCGAGGGTAATACGAGGTTGAGCCATCATGGGGAAAACCCAACATAGATGTCAACTCAACCATCACGTAATCTCTAAGATGGAAGCCATTGTCTATGAAAATGGCTTGAGGGATGCTGAACCTAGAAATTACAAGATTAAAAAGGAATTGAGTTGTCGTTTTACCTTCTGCAGAGTATATACGAATCACTTCGGCCCATTTGTTGAAATAATCCACAACGACGATAATATAGCCATGCCCCCTGGCAAAATGATGGTTACATATCATATAATCGATGCCCCATTTTGCAAAAGGACCAATGGTAACGGTATGGTGTAGGTGAGTGGGAGGGGCGCACATCTGGCATTGGTAAATTTGGCATTCGTGGCACTTGCGAAAAACAAGGATGTAGTCTTTAAAAATGGACTTCCAAAAGTGACCAACATGAAGGACTTTTTGAGTGGTAGCATAGCCAGACATATGATCACCACATGCCCTAGAGTGGCAATCATTGAGAACTCTTTCAGCCTCCTCGATAGTAAGGCATCGGTGAAGAATTGAACCGACACCAACATGGTATAAAGTATTACTAATAATACGGTAGGGTTAGGAGTGATGTAAAATCCTTCAGTGATCATCCTTAGTCAACATGGACTAGAACATGGATGTCTGGAGATACATGATGATATCACCGTACCATGGATCAAGGGTGCTAATCAGAAAGAGATTCTCCTCCAGGAGTTGTTCATCTGCACGGGTAGGGACAGACTTAGAAGGAAGGGAACAAGTCAAATCGGCGAAAACTAATGACTTCTTAGATTTGGTAGTATTAAATACCAAATTGAATTCGTATAGGATGACAATAAATTTAGAATACTTGCCCCCTAGTAACAGACAAGTCAGAATGTAAGTCATGGGGTTGCATTCATAAATCACCATAGTCGTGCGTAAGAGGATGTAGTGCCAAAAACGTTGAACAACTTGGATGACAGCCAAAGCCAAATTCTCGACATGGGAATGACACGTTTCAGTGTCGAGGAGATTACGACTAATGTAGTAGATAACATGTTCGTCGCCTTTCTCATCGTCTTGGACCAAGACCATAGCAATGGTGCTAGGGGCTGCAACTAGGTAGAGGAAGTAATCTCAATAATAATCTGGGGGATGCAACAAAGGAGCATTTACGAGGACAACTTTGAGATCATCGAAAGATTTCTCAGTGACCTCATCCCATGCAAAGGGTGTTCCTTGTTTGAGCATTCCAGTAAATCTTGTAGCTAGCCCAGCATAATTGGGTATAAAATGACAGAGAAAACTTTCCTTTCCTTGCAAGCTCTAGAGTTGGTGTAATGAATACGGGGGGAGTAAATTTACAGTGGCCTCAACTTTAAGCAGATCAAGGTGAATACCATCCTTGGAAATAATCAATCCTAGGATTCATCCGGATTCTATGCAGAAAACACATTTATGCAAGTTTTAACTGAATTTTGTAGTGTCTACAGCAAGAAAAATCTATTGAAGATGGTCAAGGTGATCTTGGCGCTTACGAGAATGAGCGGGAAGGTTATCCAAGTAAGGCTAAACAATGTTGTGAATATCATGAAACACATAGGATATTTCCCACTGAAATGTAGCCCCATCATTTTTTAGGCTGAAATGGAGCTTTTTGTACACAAATGTACCCCAAGGACAGATAAAAGTTTTCCTTTCTTTATCGTCTAGTGCAATGTTAATCTGGTTGTAACTAGAAAAATCATCCATAAAGGAAAACATTTCGCTCCCAGAACATTCTTCAATGATCTGATCAATGAAGGGAGTAGGGTAGTTATCCTTGGGATAGGCACAACTGAGATCACGATAGTCAATGCAAACCCGGATCATACCTTGTTTTTTTGTCACCAGGACAATATTTGACACCCAACCTGTAAGAGGGATGGGATAGTTCAACCTAGCTTTGAGAATTTTTTCAACTTCACCCTTGATAGTGGTGGCCTTCCTAGGGTGCACTGGGTGGAGCCGTTGTTGAATGGGCTTCATGTAAGGATAAGTTAGTATTTCGTGCACCATAATGCGAGGATCAATGCAATGCATTTCTTCATAGGACAATGCAAACACATCACGCAATTCTTGAAACAGATGAGTATACGTCTTCATCTCATCTGGAGAACAAGTTACCCTAATATGGACATGTTCAATGATACTAGGCTTGATAGAAATATCAATCAGCATTGTTTGGGTAATATTTCCCAAATTTCCTTCTGACCATACTTCATGAGTCATGATCGGTGGTGGAAGTAGGACAGAAGGAAACCAAGAAGAGAACTCTTCAAAATTGGTAGACGTGACCGTTGGGCGAGGTAGGAATCAAGAATGATGATGAGTATCAGCCCAAGGTGGTTCCTCGAGACACGTTACTTCCATGATACCTTTGTCAGTAAGGAAAGTCTCGGCTAAGGGATCAAGCGATTCCAAAGTGTCAGGCCATGGGGATTGAGAATATGCATCGAGAGAGGTCTTCAAAGCAACAAAATCAGAGGAAGAGGAACTTAAGGCTGAAACAATTTCCACGTAATTGATTTTTGCAGGACTAAGTGGCATAACCTCGCCCCAAGTATCCACAAGATCTGGTGAAGGTATGACCCAAGGGTTAGATTTGACCGAGACCATGTTGACAGAGCCAACATGAGGAGGTGGGAGAGGAAAGATTCCCATTAAGGCATAATCTTTGAAAACACTTTCCCGCACACTATCATAGGGAGCACTAGTGTGCATGACATATGGAACATTACCATCCAAGGAGGAAGGGGCAAAGAAGGATAGTTGGTCGACAACGACAATCTTCCCTTGATGCGCAAAACAAATCATATGGAATATGGAGGAGACTACAGCATACATAGCATGGGTCCAACTCCGGCTGAGTAGAAGATTGTGTTGTGGCCACCAACAACCCCCCTCTTTGTTTGATATTAGCAATAACACCAAGCAAATGGGGACCCTTAATAGAAAACCCAAATAAACATTTGATGATTTTTTTTTTTTGTATTTAACTCCTTAAAACTTTATCGCGACAAAAGAATGAAACTCTTTTCTTATGAGCATAATAAACTACGAAGAAGCGATGTGAAATTCATCGCATCACATTCATTATGAAGCGCTCTTAAATGAAAAAACTTAAGAAATCTCCGACGGACGATATGCGACGTCGCATATCGCAACATCACATAAGTAGCGCACAAATGACTGAACAACTAAATTCTGCGATGATGCAATCTGCGATAAATGCGATCTGTGAAAATCCGCGATCATAATTTTCTGCGATGACACATCTTGACAATGCGATCCGCGACACTGCGATGCGAGTCGCAGAAAACGTCCATCGCAAATTTTCCTCGGCGTAGTATTCAATGAAAAGTTGTCCGTTAACCAAAATTGGGCGCACGCCTTAAAAGAAATTAATGATTGTATGCCAAAGTATTGAGGAAGGACAGTCTCGTGTATTTTGAAGAGTCAGTTCGCTACGGATTTCGTGATTATGCATTCATAAGAGCTTAAAACTTTCATGTAAATCTTTATTACCATTACCCTTTTCCTTTGCATAAACTGTAAGACAGGAAATAATATGAAGCAATGTGTAGGAAACATCTAAGGAAAAGGGGAAAGCGTCAATGCTCGGAGAACAGAGAAGAAATCCCTTCATAAACGGATGCCGCATGAGCCAGGATCACAGACTCCAGAGTATCACTCAATAGATGCTAATGTCAACAAGCCACCTAAAGCTCATAGTCAAACACACACAAAAGCAGCATGCTTACAAAAAACCCTGAAGCTTACACACCAGAAAAGCCCGGAATGAAGAATAGAGGCCGTTTTCGATGCAGAAAATTATTCAGAGAGTTAAGTCTCTAACTTTTTCAGTCATCCACAAGGTCGGAAACCGAAATAGCAAAAGAAGAATCAGTTTAAGGGAAACTTGGGTTATTACCAAGAATACACGCAGTGAATACACCTAGCCAAAGGAAGATTCTCGAAAATATCTTCTAGTTTACCAGAAAGAGGTGCCAGCACTTGTTATTTATATTTTCATAGATCAAACGAAAGTGGAAGGCGACTAGCCGACTCTTCCCAGGCAAATGTTGCGTGCTTGTAGCACTAAGGAGAAAATACAGAAATAGTTTAGAATTAGATTCAATTTTTAGAAATAGTCTAGCTTTATTAGAAGGGAGGTCATTTAAAACCGTATCCTAAATTTATGTAATTAAGTTAATTAGTTAGCAGTATTTAAACCCTTCTCATGCATTTAGAAAAGGGTCCAGAGATTTGTCAAAAACTTGTCCTCAGAACATGCACTTCTGCACCCTCAAAGGAGGTTTTGATGAATGGATGGATCAAGATTTATTTTTATTTGCATTTTGATGTATGCTACTAATGTTGCACTTTTGTACTCTTAGTAGATGTTAGAACAAGTAGAGATAAATCATTTTTGCTTGAAGTTTGTGAGTAGGATTAGTCATAAATGGTACTTTTATCTCTTGGCCATTTCTGCTTATATTCTTTAAGTGATATACAGTTTTCAGTTGTTTATATGTTATTGCATGAATGTATGAGTTATTATTTGGCACTTCTGTACGGTGGAGTCATTTATTTATGTATGATATCTGAATAACTTATTATGCGATATGTTGTTCACAACTGTTTTGCCTAACTTCTTATGCAAAGTGGTTTATCTTAAATGATTTCTATTCTTGTGATAGCTGAATGATGTTTATTACCAGTTATTGTTTGAAACCTCTTTAGATCGCATAATAGAAGATATAAATCCTGGTTTAGTGTAGATTAGATGTGTTGTTTCTCATTAGATTACAATAGCATAGAGTTAGTTTAAGAATCTGAATTAAATTAGCTTTAAAGTACTCTTAGATCAGCATTATTCAACTCTACACACACACACACACCCTCAGATCGGGAAACTAGTCCCGTTATCCCCAGTCAGACCCGCTATACCAAACGGATAAGGAGCTTCCAACCAAGGTCCGGACTGGGTGGGTATCCCCCTTGTTGTCGACCCGATTTTTGGGGCTTCAACATATCTGGCGCTAGAAGGAGGGCCTGAACTATGAATGGCACCTAAATCAAAATCTAAATACCATTCTGAGAGTAAATCACCCTCATCAACTCCCCCGACTTCCCCAGTATGTTTAAATCTAGAGTCAGAAGTCGATCGAGTATTAACCGCTACTACATACCCTAATATTTCAGAACAATCTACCATTGAACCCCCTAAAGTTCAGAATCTGATTCACAAACTCCAGGGATTTTCTATTTTTACACTAGGGTATGATAAATATCAAAGCAGCATGACTTTGCAGTACAATCCTTCTCATCCCCTGACCAGATAAAAGAGCGAAAAATTTGACATCCAGCCAACTGAATTCCCTCTCCACACCAGGAAAAGAGCAAGGAAAACACCACAGTAGTCTAACAGTGAGACTCTTTCATCTACATCGTCCATTTCAACTCCCTCATCGCGAAGTCAGCCACCCACATCTTCATTCCAAACCACTCATCCACCTTCCACAACCCCTCTTCTTCAATCATCTAAGATCATAATATCTTCATCTTCCCAGCCTCAGGGATCATCCCCTGCACTTGCAATTACTAGCAGCTCAGCAATGGCCCAGTCTCCATGGAACAACCCTGGAGCAGTTTTAATTCCTCCACCCCTGAGCCAAATACCGGCCCATCCTGAGAAATGGCTACACAAATTCAATCCAGAAGCAGGCATGCTAGCTGAAGAGCACATTAACAATTTCATGCTTTCTGTCAATCTCAATGGAGTTACCAACGAGGACGCTGTTGTCTGGCTTTTTCCCTATAAAATGCAAGGAACAGCTGGGTCATGGTACTTTTCATTACCCTCTGGGTCTATCACAAGTTGGGACATCTTTCAAAATAAATTCCTCACTAAGTTTGGTGATGACAGATCAACGACAACGTTAATCAGTGACTTATCCAATCTTAAAGCCGAGGCTAGAGAACCCATCAAAGATTTCAATTTATGGTTCAATAAAATCCTCAACAAAATTCCCACTGCTTCCCAACCCAGCGAAGAAGTACGATGTGAATGGTATATCATAGCCTTACCATCAAACTTAGCAGTCTTCGTAGATAGGGAAAATAAAACAACTTTAATTGAAAACCTGACAGAGGCAATAACAGTAGAGAAACGCGTTATAGCCTTGGAAAAGAGATCTGCGATAGAGGAACGCAAATCTAAAAAGGTCACCTTCAAGGAAGACCCCAAGAAGAAACAGACGAAAGATCCTTTCGATTTGGAAGGGCTGCAGAAGGTATTAAAGACCATGTCCAATGAAATTATTGACATTAAAAAATAGGTGGCAGAAACTTCTTCGAAAAAGCCCTACAGAGCTTTTAAAAGAGGCCCTTCAATGGAGGCAAAACCACCCAACGCTATCTCAAATGTCGAATCCAAAGAAGAGGAAGAAGAAGAGAGTACTACTGAAGGGCAGACCGATGATGAAGAAGTTGTGGAACTACAAGGAATGTGGGATTTCATCCTCCCACAAGAAGAAGATCAAGAAGCATTTCCGGTTAGCACAAGAATCAAAAATCAACTTGATCCTCCCCAAACTACCCCTAAGCAGAAGGGCGCAAGCCCTGCATCAAAAGAAAAAGTCGCAACAAAGAAAAGGACCGCTAAAGCGACTCAATCTATCCCAGTCCAACCAGATCAAACACCTCCATCAAGAATGCTAATAGTGTTGGATGAATGGACTACAATATTATTGATGACATGAAAAAGGCTAGGGCTAATATCACTCTTTATGAATTGAGCAAATTGAAACATCAACAGAAGATAATGATGAAAGAATTACATGTCGTGCCTACTACATCTTTGCCTACAGCTGTAGCTTCCCACAACATGGGAAGATCTCCAACCAACATGACCAATCAAATCGATCCAAATGACATCGCCTTGATTGGAGGGAGATCGAGATCTCACACTCCCCCTTTTCTACTCACTTATGAAATTTTCAATAAAAATGTGCACAATTGTTTGGAAGATTCTGGGGCTTCAACAAATATTTTACCCAGATCAATATGTGCCAAGTTGAATGTTCAACTACAAAAATCCGCAGTGCGCATAGTTCAACTTGATCGATCTCAAGTCGAAGTGATTGGTGAACTTAATCATGTCACCATAAGAGTGTCATCCAACCCTAAGGTATGTCAGGTTATCGACATTCTAGTAGTTGATATCCTAAAATTCTATGGCTTAATTCTTAGCAGGGATTGGTCCGAAAAACTCCATGGGTACTTCTCAACCGACTGGTCGCACATGTGATTACCCTACAATGGTAAACCAAATCAAATAAAGGTTGAACGAGAGTTACACCAGAAGTACATAGTAACGGAATTGGAGGGGGAAAATGAAGCAATAGCATATAATAGCAGTATAATAGGCAATTACTCGGTAGATTCTTTCCTCAACAATTTCAATGCTCATACATCACCTTACTTAGAAAATTCAGTTTTGTCCCAAGTCAAAAAATTTTCCCGAACTGATAATTCAAAGTGTGTTAATTTTGTAGAGAAACCTATAAATACATCTTTGTTTTGGAAATTATATTTTGATGGCTCTAAATCTAACGAAGGAGCAGGAGCAGGATGTATTCTAATTAGTCCAGAAGGAGATAAGACCATGCTTATGTGCAGACTGGAATTCGATTGCACAAACAATACAGCGGAATATGAGGCCTTGGTGCAAGGCCTATACAAAGAAATCGGGTTGAACGTCAAGTATCTTCAAGTCTTCGGAGACTCTGAGATTGTCGTCAAACAGGTACGTAACACCATACATTGCTTGTCAAGTCATTTGGAACACTATCAATCTTTAGTACAAGGTCTGACTGAGCATTTCATGGCATTCAATATTTCGTCAATCCCAAGACTCCAAAACGCGAGCGCAGACCTTTTAGCTAATGTAGCCTCTAGACTCGTTCCCTCCGAAGATTTTAGTCCAGATAGATTCTCAATAGAATTAATCTTTAGACCATCCAACCCTGACAACATTACAAACTGGAGAGTATTCAATGACGATCCTGATATTGTAAATTTCCTCACCTTTGAAGGATCCTACTCCAATCAAATAATTGACGAAGACCATCATGACTGACAAATACAACAAAATAGCACTGATAATGCTATACCTAAATCGGTGGTTAAGTTAGAAGACTTATATGACTTGAAAATTCGGTTTAAAAGGTCTACTAATTCCAAGCTCTACAGTTCAACTCTGAACTGCGAATTAGTAAACCTGGGAACTGACGATAAACCACAAAACGTTAATCTAGGCCACGGCTTAGCCCCTGAAGAAAAACTAGCATATATTCGTCTTTTGAGACAATACAAAAATGTTTTTGCCTAGAATTATGATGAGTTGAATACATACGACACTTCTATTTTTCAACATACTATCCCTATGATTGACAATGAAAAACCTGTCCAACAGAAGCTCAGAAAAATCCACCCCAATTTAGAAAACCAAATAAAAACTGAGATGAATAAGTTATTAAAAGCCAGAATAATTTTCCCCGTCAGACATTCCAAATGGGTCTCCAACATGGTACCCGTTCGAAAGAAAAGCGGAGATATTAGAATCTGCATCGATTTTCGGAATCTCAACAAAGCCTGTCAAAAAGACAATTTTCCCCTCCCTCCTATGGAGTAGATATTACAGGCAGTAGCAGGCTCAGAACTAATGTCTTTCTTGGATGGATTTTCAGGATACAATCAAGTGCTGGTACATCCTGATGATCAGTTAAAAACCACATTTCGAACTAAATGGGGCACATATGCCTATCGTAAGATGCCATTTGATTTGATTAATGCCAGCGCTACATTTCAGAGAGCCATGGACATCACATTCAAAGGTTTAGTCAATAAATCTGTAGTAATTTATTTGGATGATATAACAGTGTATTCCAAGAAGTGAAGCGACCATCTCAAAGACTTGAAACAAATCTTTCAACGATGTTTAAGGTATGGGATTTCACTTAACCCAAAGAAATCTTTTTTCACATTAAGTGAAGGAAAACTTCTAGGATTCGTAGTATCAAAATCTGGTATTCACATTGAACTTGATAGAATCAAAGAAATTTCTGAAATATTCCTACCTCATAATAAAAAGGCCATGCAATCTTTTCTTGGTCAAATCAATTTTGTGAAAATATTTGTCCCAGATTTTTCACGAATTGTTTCTCCTTTGCAAACCATGATAAAAAAGAATTCAAATTTCAAATGGGGTCAAGATGAGCATGAAGCATTCAACCTGATCAAACAAGCTATCATTAATGCTCCATCTTTAGCAACCCCAAATGTTTCAGAATCTTTTATCTTATACACATTCGCCTCAGAGAAATCATATGCCGCGATTCTAACTCAAGCGAATCAAGAGAAAGCGGAAGCTGCAATCGCATTTTTTAGCTCGAATCTACAAGGTGTTGAACTTAACTATTCAGACGTGGAGAAACATGCATATGTTTTTTTCAAAGAAATCAAATACTTCAGACCTTTCTTATTTAAAACCCATACCAAGGTCATAGTACCATTTCCAGCGGTAAGAAATCTTCTAATACAGAAAGACGTGGGCGAAAAAAGAGCAAATTGGATCATTTCTTTACAAGAATACGACCTTGACATCAAACCAACAAGCATTGTGAGAGGTCAAGGCTTCTGTAAAATGTTGGCTGGAGCATCGCAAATTCCTGAAAATTCATCTGAAGAGGTACAAATGTATGAGGTAATCCTAAACGATACAGAATCATTATATGCTGACACCATTTATTATCTTAAGAACGGGTATGCTCCAGCACACCTGGATCACACCAAGAAAAGAGCTTTGAGACTGAAAGCTAAACAATATGAGCTCATAAATGACGTTCTTTTTAAAAAGAATTATGATTCTGTGCTTCTTAGGTGTCTTGAGAAAACTGAAGCTGAAAAGGTTTTGCAGGAACTCCACGATGGACCCGCAGGCGGACACTATGCTGGAGATGCTACTGCACATAAGATCCTGTGCGCAGGATACTATTGGCCCACACTGTTCAAAGACTCACACAGTTACGTGAGGAAATGCCAAGTCTGCCAAACTACTGCAGGGAGACAAAAGAAGCCGTCCATGCCACTACAATCGGTAAACATCGAGCAACCATTCAGTCAGTGGGGCTTGGACATAATAGGTGAGATCGTTCCTCACTCTTCTAAACAACATAGGTATATCCTCACGGCAACAGATTATTTTACTAAATGGGTAGAAGCAATTCCTCTCAAGACAACTAATTCTGAAAACATCATTGAATTCATAGATCAATTCATAATCACTAGGTTTGGATTGCCCACGACTTTGATGTTTGATAATGCCTCGTACTTTTCTGGGAATGCAATGACTGAGTTCACACTTAAAAGAGGGTTCAAACTAAAATATTCAGCCAACTACTATCCGCAAGGAAATGGATTAGCTGAGTCAACAAATAAAAACCTAATCAGGATCATTAAAAGAACAGTTTACCAAAACCAAAAGAATTGGCACAAAACTTTGTTAAATGCTTTATGGGCAGATAGAATAATGAAGAAAGCTTCAATCGACACTTCTCCCTTTAATTTAGTTTATGGGAAGGAAGTGGTTCTTCCAACTCACTTAATGATCCCCTCCTTGTCTTTAGTTCAATACATCGATGAAGTATCTACTTCCTCCCTACAACTAAGACAAATGGAAATAATTAAATTAGAAGAACAACGAGAACAAGCTAAGAAAACCCATGCTCATCACCAAGCACTAATAAAATCCTCTTTTGATTCAAGCATAATGACCAGAAAAAATTTCCAGATGGGAGATCTAGTTTTGAAATGGGAT
>APFE030923613.1:0-13387 GCA_000404065.3 Pinus taeda | reverse complement strand
GTTCAGCAAAAGTGTAAATCAAGTGAATGACTGTGTCATAATTTGGCCACCAAACCAAGACATTGTTCTTTAGAGAATAAAAAAAGGAAAAAGTGTCAAAATGGGTTTTTCTCTGAAAAGTTGTAAATAGCCTTAAGCATGATAAAGGATCATTTCTGGGTAACAGGTAACCCTGTCGAGGCTATGGACGCCTGCTGGCAGCAGAGGCTCTACCTACGACAAATGAGCATATTTTAAAAAAGCTAGCACACAAAGATGACCTTATTTTATCTTTAACAAAACCAAGTAATGGTTGGTGTAAATGCATAGATTAAGCTTGAGGAAGCAAACAATTGGAATAGAAAAAGGTTGAAACAAAATATCATTGATAGTATAAGGCATAATGTACTCTATCTGTCCATAACAAAATTTAGACTTATGAAAATTTTTCTGTTTCGGAAGATAAAATTCAATAGAAAAGCAGAGATAACTGGTTCTTCCCAGTGAATCGCCATTGTTGTGGCCACCAACAACCCCCCTCTTTGTTTGATATTAGCAATAACACCAAGAAAATCGGGACCCTTAATAGAAAACCCAAATAAACATTTGATGAATTTTTTTTTTGTATTTAACTCCTTAAAACTTTATCGCAGCAAAAGAATGAAACATTTTTCTTATGAGCATAATAAATTACAAAGAAGCGATGCGAAATTCATCGCATCGCATTCATTATGAAGCACTCTTAAATGAAAAAACTTAAGAAATCTTCGACGGCCGATATGCGACGTCGCATATCGCAACATCGCATAAGTAGCGCACAAATGACTAAACAACTAAATTTTGTGATCATGCGATCTGCGATAAATGCGATCTGCGAAAATCCGCGATCATAATTTTTTGCGATGACACATCTTGACAATGCGATCCGCGATGCGATGCGAGTCGCAGAAAACGCCCATCGCAAATTTTCCTCGGCGTAGTATTCAATGAAAAGTTGTCCGTTAACCAAAATTAGGCTCGCGCCTTAAAAGAAATTAATGATTGTATGCCAAAGTATTCAGGAAGGACAGTCTTGTGTATTTCGAAGAGCCAGTTCGCTACGGATGCCGTGATTATGCATTCATAAGAGCTTAAAGCTTTCATGTCAATCTTTATTACCATTACTCTTTTCCTTTGCATAAACGGTAAGACAGGAAATAATATGAAGCAATGTGTAGGAAACATCTAAGGAAAAGGGGAAAGCGTCAATGCTCGGAGAACAGAGAAGAAATCCCTTCAGAAACGGATGTTGCATGCGACAGGATCACAGACTCCAGAGTATCACTCAACAGTTGCTGATGTCAACAGGCCACCTAAAGCTCAGAGTCAAACACGCACAAAAGCAGCATGTTTACATAAAACCCTGAAGCTTACACACCAGAAAATCCCGGAATGAAGAACAGAGGGAGTTTTTGATGCAGAAAATTATTCAGAGAGTTAAGTCTCTAACTTTTTCAGTCATCTGCAAGGTTGGAAACCGAAATAGCAAAAGCAGAATCAGTTTAAGGGAAACTTGGGTTATTACCAAGAATACACGTAGTGAATACACCCAGCCAAAGGAAGATTCTCGAAAATATCTTCTAGTTTACCAGAAAGAGGTGCCAGTGCTTGTTATTTCTATTTTCATAGCTCAAACGAAAGCGGAAGGCAACTAGCTGACTCTTCCCAGGCGAATGTTGCGTGCTTGCAGCACTAAGGAGAAAATACAAAAATAGTTTAGAATTAGATTCAATTTTTAGAAATAGTCTTGCTTTATTAGAAGGGCGGTCATTTAAAACTGTATCCTAAATCTATGTGATTAAGTTAATTAGTTAGCAGTATTTAAACCCTTCTCATGAATTTAGAGAAGGGTCCAGAGATTTGTCAAAAACTTGTCCTCGGAACATGCACTTCTGCACCCTCAGAGGAGGTTTTGATGAATGGATGGATCGAGATTTGTTTTTATTTGCATTTTGATGTCTACTACTGATGTTGCACTTTCGTACTCTTAGTAGATGTTAAAACAAGTAGAGATAAATCGTTTTTGCTTGAAGTTTGTGAGTAGGATTAGTCATAAATGGTAATTTTATCTCTTGGCCATTTCTGCTTATATCCTTTAAGTGATATACAATTTTCAGTTGTTTATATGTTATTGCATGAATGTATGAGTTACCATTTGGCACTTCTGTACGGTGGAGTCAATTATTTATGTCTGATATATGAATAACTTATTATGCGATATGTTGTTCACCATTGTTTTGCCTAACTTCTTATGCAAAGTGGTTTATCTTAAATGATTTCTATTCTTATGATAGTTGAATGATCTTTATTACCAGTTATTGTTTGAAACCTCTTTAGATCGCATAATAGAAGATATACATCCCTGGTTAGCGTAGATTAGATGTGTTGTTTCTCATTAGATTACAATAGCATAGAGATAGTTTAAGAATCTGAATTAAATTAGCTTTAAAGTACTCTTAGATCAGCATTATTCAACTCTACACACACACACCCTCAGATCGGGAAACTGGTCCCGTTATCCCCAGTCAGACCCGCTATACCAAACGATTAAGGAGCTGCCAACCAAGGTTCGGACTGGGTGGGTATCCCCCTTGTTGTCGACCCGATTTTCGGGGCTTCAACAGATTGTAATTGAGATTAGCATCAATAATCTCTTCCTTGAATTGTATTGTCTTACCCTCCAGAGTAATGGCAAGGTTAGGTAAGACAGCGAAGGGTCGAGAATCATGCCCATCAAAAGCTTCCAAAGTGTTCAGGGATTGGTTCAAAGTAAGAGAACCAATGGCCTTCCAGCATGCGATTGACATGATGCAGGTGGAAGCACCTTCATCGATGACAGTCCTATGGATGGTCTTCTCATTGATGATTACCTGAATGAGAAAGGCAATCTAATGAGGCAGACACAGAACATGGTTCTCTAGATCAAAAACATATCAAATTGGAATTAGTGGGATCGATACCCCCAATAACTGACAGCAAATATTTCCACTGCAATGGGAAGCTTTGGAGTACCTCGAGAGCCGATATGGCCGATGACGCCTAAACTAAATCCTCAACAATATTGTAGTGATGAGTGGCTTAGGTGTTGGGATTGTACGAGGATTTCCTTAGCACACCTTGAAAGGGTTATCATATAGCAAAATCAGGGTTAGGGTGCTTGATATGAAGAGGGCCCGAACTCAGGGCAGAAGAAGGGGTGGCTTATTTCCCTTTCCTAGGTGTCGGAGGAGGAGTTTGATAATTTTTTGGTCTAATAGCCACATTAAGAGGCGTACTCATCATGAACACTTGAGATCCTGAGGAAGCAGATGATTGAGGTTGGTTTACCATTTGGGTCTACTGAGATGGAAATGGCTCTTTGAGGATAGCTTGGGTCCCTTTAAGAAAATGACTAACTTCATATCATCGAGGAAAATACTTGGTATAGTGATCCTCCTCACAAATGAGGCAGGAATACATAGGTTTCCATTGTGAATATTCACCAACAGATGATTTGGGAGGATCCTGTTTTGGGGAATCAGCCTTACCCTTGCCTTTGCCTTTCTTCTTTCCTTTCAAGGATTTGTCTACTACAATAGACTAGATAGTGCAACCTTTGAGGTTTTACTAGGGCTAGGTGGATTCTGGTCAGAATATTGGGAACAATGTTTGAGACCGAATTCTGTTTAGAAGAATACTTAGCAGGGGTCTGGAACACTAAACTAATAATTCCATCAATAGGAGGTGTAGCCTACGACTTTGATGTCGTGGGATCGGATGATGGTTGTGGAGCATCAGATAATAACTCATACAAAGTGCCTGACTGAGAGTAAACTAGATCTAAGTATTGGGCATGGGCAATGACTTGTTCTTCAGTAACGCACCTACCCATAGCTATATCGTAAGCAATTGGGGCCATGAATGATTTTTGAACCATTCAGTGAGCAACTGATCAACAATCTCGAATTTGATCAGGTGATTTCTATGTCTCCATTCATGGATGTGATCAGAGATTTGTGTCGCAGTATCTTTCTTAAGTGATGTGAGCAAATAGGTGCCAGTTTCATAGTGAACCGGCTGCTAGAAATGTGTGAGGGAAGGCATGGCTGAAGAGTTAAACTCATGATAAGTACTTCGAGGAAGGTCGATGTACCACTTGGATGTAGCACCTGTGAGGGTTCATTGGAAAAGATGGAGATGAATGGAATCGTTAATGTAAGAATTCGAAGAGTACCAGAGGTGATATGTCATCACATGGGCTTGAGGATATTCTTTTGCTTTCCCATCCCATTTTGGACAATTGCTCGATATCTTGGACAACACCAGAGGCCAATATGGTGAATGAAAAATTGGATCATTCGTAAGGTGAGAGACATCTGGAAAATCTATTGTGGCAAAGAATGGTAATTAAGTATTAAAAGGCATTGGAGGTCGGTAAGCGGGTCCAAGCGAAGGAACCCATCCTAGTTGGCAAGGATTTTGGCCCCATAGTGGGGGATTTTGGCCATATGGCATTCGATGCTACCCCATTGTGGGTTACCTTGGCCATAGGGATGATTTTGACCTTGAATACCTTGGAACTGTCTAGTCGTAGGTTGCTAATAAGCAATGTATGGGTTAAAATCTTGTTGAGCCTCTTCACCTTAGACATATGAATATTGCACCTATTGTCCTTGAACATATGGGTGGTGAACCTGTTGCCCTTGAACAAGAGGATTTTTGGCCTGGTGTCATTGAGCATAAGGATGATACACTTGTTTCCCTTGAACATAGGGATTTTGTACATATTGCCCTTGAACAAAAGGATTTTGTACCTGTTGATCTATGACATTAGGGTTTTGTACCTGTTGCACTTGACCAAAAGGATTTTGGACCTGTTGACCTAGGACATTAGGATTTTTTGCTTACTGCCATAGGACATGACCTTGGCCTCGCCCTTACAAGGGTTGACCCTACTGATACATATACAAGGGTTACTACTCCCTAATTTGGTTTTGGTGCTGCAAGGGTTGGCCTTGCGGTTGCAAAATTTGTCCTTGGGGCTGCAGAGGTTGGCCCTAAGAAGACATGGGCTGGTAGGTTTGTTGAGCATACTGCATCTACTGTTGTGCAGTTTTCTACAACTATTGCAAGGGTTTCCCTTGCAGTTGTTGCAGTTGACCTTGCTGTGGATAATTTTCCCTTATTGTTGCACAAACAGCCCTTGCTGCAACAAAGATTTCCCTTGTGGTAAAAAAGGTTTCCCTTGTTGTTATCCTTGTTGTTGCAAGGGTACTTTGATAGTGCTCGGAAAATTTCTAAACTGAATCTCGCCATAGCCGCCCTGGAAAGTGGATGAGCTAGGTTGAATGTACTGCCAAGACTAAAGGGTGTAAGGTTGATTAACCATTCCTTGAGAACCATATGGAATGTAAGGAGTTTGGTATTGGACCTAAGCCTCATAAGGCTACTTATACTAAACATTTCTTGACCTAGATGGACCAATGGGATTTTGATCCTATTGGTACTAGACATTGCTCGATTCAACAAGATCAGCAGGGTTTTGAATAAAACCAGAAGAAAGTTGGTTCATACCAAGCGTGTGAGCATGTGAGTCACTCACATTGGTGGTTCCTAACACCATAGAAACATTCAAGTTCTGCCCCCCAAGTGGTGGCATAGCTTGGCCACTGACAAGAGGGATGGAGGAACTAATAGAGACATTCCCCGAGACTGTCAGTTGAATCAGACAAGTGACTGGGACGGACAATACAAGAGGGTTCAGAACAGTGGGTTGCACTGAGACTAAAGTAATAGCCTATTGGGAGGTTGAGTTTGCAGTGAACGGACCTAAAGTTGGCATGTCACTGAATGCCCAAACAGGGTTATGGTAAAGTGATGAGGCACTAGGTGTACCTGAAACAACTGTGCCAAAGACACATAATTAGGTGGCACACTGATGGGAATGCTCCCTATATAGGGGAAACCTTTAAGAGGAAAAGGATGTTATTACTTCTTGATAGTGTGTGGAGTAGAAACTTCTAACTCATCTGGAGAGGTGATCAGAGCATCACCTTCAGGTTCCATATCTGGGAACAAATGACGATGAACAATTGAAGAAGTATGAGGGAATAATTCCAAAGGAACACCCGATTGATCGTATGGACTGTATGGATGTTGTGGTGATATCAAAACAGGGTCAAACAAAGGATTCAAAGGATAGATAACCAGTCCAAGTTGACTGTCAGTGGTCGACGAACTCTCAGGAGTTTGAACAGGATTGCCTGGAGATTCTAGACCAAGATTAGTAGGTGACCTAGTATCTCAAGTCAGTGGAGGACACGATGACAAAGGTTGAATGCTCAGAACAATTTTGAGTTCAACACCTTAGTCCTCGAGTGACTCAGCTAATTCAGGAAATGGCTCCTCAGGCAATCTTTCAGATGGAGGAGAGGAAGAGGAACTAGCTGAACCTGATGGTTCAGCCATGATGACCTTGCCTTAGTTCACAGAAAAGAGAGAGTTAAACTCGAAGGCTTTAAAATTTTCTTGAAGGGAAACTCACAATTTGGTTTAGAAAATACTAACAGGATGTTATCATATCGTGGGCAATCAATTATTAAGACACATAAATAGAATAATGCTCTTTCATTTTTAAAGAGTTGATAAAGAAACAAAGATGATTCTATTGCTTTTGATTGGAAACGAGCTCGAAATGACAAGTGCTCGAATGTTATTTTAAGTTTAATGAGTCAAAAATATCAAATGACTACTTTGAATGATCTAGGTAAAAAGGATTAGCAGGCAACTGTGAATTGCAAAATACCTCCAGGTAACCTAGAAGTACAGGAAGGCAATCTCCCTGAATGTTATGTTCAGTGTATCACGTTTACAAGGCAGCCAACTCAGCGTCCTACAGAAAAAGGATTGCGGCCTAAAGGGGTCTCTTGTTATATACACGATGGTACGGGAAGCACAAATCCATACTAGCGTTGTCTAATGCCAAATCTAACAATAGTTGTTAGGTTTAAAGACTCCGGAACACGTCTCTAGCCTAGACCTTCTAGATATGATCGTTAGATTTCAAATGTGCCTTAGATTAATTGAGTTCATGTTAAAGTTTATCTTGAGATATGTCTCAGTTTTCAGGCGTTAACAATGTGACTCGAAAAACCCTCAATGAAATTAAATGAGACAAGACCCTTTCAATTCAATGAATTGTCTACACTAAAGAGGGTAGGAAACACACAATCAAATTCAAACAACCAAGCAACTAAAAGCAAAATGATTTTTCACTACTTCACTTTTTGAGAAAATAAAGTAATGAAAAATGCATTCCAATTCCTAATTTCCTGATAAGTACATTTCTAACAGTCCTTTCAAAAGCAAAAGAGTTCTTTTCCTTTTGAAATTCCAATGCAATCCTAGCCTTTAATGATGCTAACTACCATAGCATACTGATGCAAAAAACTAGGATTTCATACTCTTTCATAAAACGATGAAATAAATTTTTCACATACAACACTAAAAGTTTTTGAAGAAATTAGCTCTTCAAGCAAATGAAAACATGAAAAGAGAGACTCATTCAGACTAATGAATCACCGACTTTACCAAAAAAAAGACAAGCAATGTGATCCATGCTGAAAAAGAAACGTTTAGACAAGCAAACGCAAACTTTTCAAACTTGTATAATGGAGGTCAACGTTGTAATAGGACTGCAAACGAAATGCAAGGAGTAAGTACACCAACAACTAGACTCACTGAGTTCACAATTAGCTGAATGGATGACAATCTAGATGACGTAGTGTCAATAACCACCCAATGACCCAAGAAATCAAGAAAAAATATGACAAATCAACAAGCAGATAAAACCAAATGAAAAACAACTTTCTAGTCAGGGAGAAAATGGTCTAAAAGGCTTACAGGGTCAAAATCATGAGAGAAAAACACACTGGCCAAGATTGGGGACAAACCCTAATCTTCACTTATAAGCATCAACATGACTTTCTAACTGAAAACAAGCACCAGAGGGAGGTCGACGCGACTGTTTCTTAGCATATCATGTTGATGAGTGCTACTATCAGCAAATTAAGCATGCTGAGCGAGGGAGCCAAGAAAAAAAAATTTTAAGCTAGGACCAAATCTACTACTATGAATTTCAAACTCAGACTAGTAAGCAAAGGAAAAGAAATAGAACCAAAGGGAAGAAAGTGGAACAAAAAATGTTCACACAAAATCAAGAAATCTCAAACAAGAAAAATAGAAGGATTGGCTCCCCAGTATGGTTGCCAATTTGTGGTGAATTAAAATTATGAGTGCGGACACAAACAATTCCTCTAGCCCGATAATGGGTCTAGCCACAACTGATACATTCTATGGAATATTCCTTAGGTTAGAACCAATTAAGAGGACCCACCTCTTAGTACACTTATCCTGTTTGATGATGCCCTTTCTTGCTCGCTCCAACTATCTCTCGTTTCCTTTTTCAAACACCTGAAAGAAGTAAAGAATAGAAAACAACAACCATGATAATAGACAAATTGTAATTCAACCTACTTAACAAGTAATGAAACATCAAGCCATGAACATTTAAGATGACACATCATGTAGGAAATCAATCGATAGTTGCATATATAGAGAATCAAGAAGAGATTACAACCATTGCCTTGACATTGCCATTCTCCTCCAACAAAACCAAGTTCCCACACACTCCTTGTAGCATTCCATGATGGCCTCAACAATAATAGTTTTAAGTCTCTTCCCTTTAGGCTTCACAATAAACCAAATTCACACTTCTCCCTCACACAACTAGAGAACTACAACTATGAATAGCTTGTTTTTTACTCCAACCTTAATTAGCACTTGCACACCAACTTTAACACTTCAACTCTAGCTTGTGCTTGGGAAAAGGGAGGTTTATATAGCATGAATGGATGGGAGATGGATCCTCTTCTCATAGGAGAAGGTCTTATCTCTTGAGGTAGTTCCATCATTATAGGGGAAAGGAGCCCAAACTAACATCCTCGACCCCATCCGTCCAAACCATTTACCAGACTTATTTTATGAAGATTCTAGAGTTGCAAGCTTCAGCTCTTTATTTAAGAAACTTTCCATAAGAGGAACAACGTGACTGGAAAAAAGCTCAATCACTCTGTTCGGTGCTAGGGATAGTGTTAATCCCTGCATATCGGCGTGAGGAGGACAATGGCCATTAGTGTCGGTCTTGTAAACTTGGAAAAAAAAAAAGAAAATTTGTGGGAAATGTTGCAAAAGGGAATTGTTCTGCTCATGAAGGGGGACACAATGGGAGTTTCTTCATGAAGGAAAAGCATGTAGGGTTCAATGTAGAGGTCCTCTAGGATCAAGGAATGGGGAGCACAAGGACAGTGACAAAATGATATGTAATAAAACATTATTTCTTTATGATAATGTTTATATGCATATATGTATGTATGTACGTTGTTATCTGACATGGTCATCATGGATCGTGATTATTAATGCTAATATTTATATGTATATATATGTATGTATGTATGTTGTTGTCTAACGGAATTGTTAGGAATTGTGGAGGAATGATTTCTCACGTAGGTGAATGACATAAAGAGGTTCCTTCTTTATGAGGAATAAAGTGGGAAGCGTAGTCATGAAAAGTCTACAAGGTTAGTATCATGTGGTTATGAATTGATATTATGTGATTATATTATGCCTATGCTATGAACAAGAAATATCGATGGATACATCAACAAAATTAAAGCAGTGTCGTATGTAGCATGTTAGGACAAACATGGGTAAGACACTGGAAGGAAGATTACTTAGTAGAGACAGTATGGTTTTGGGATGTGTGGTATTATTGTTGTCCATATGTTGTATATGTTGTACATGTTGCAGCTATGACATTGTGCACATGCGAGGTTGTGTATATATATAGTGTGTGTACATGTTGTTTGCACAATATTATGTACATGGTGGTATAGATAGTCTTGTGTGAATATTGCATATACAGTGTTAGGTATAGATTGTGCTATTTACAGGTTGGATGTGCAGTGTTATACACATATTGTACTGAGTGCATGATGGATATGCAGTGTTGTGTGCATATGGTGTTGTGTGCATGTTCGATATGCAGTGTTGTATACATAAGGTGTTATGTACATGTTGTATATGCAATGTTATGTACATATGGTGATTATGTGCATGTTGTACATATGGTGTTGTGTGCATGATTGTATAAGTGGTGGTGTGTGCATGTGGCGTTATGTACATGTTGTACAAGTGGCATTGGGTGCAGGTGGTGTTGTGTACATGGTGTGCATGTGTAGGTTTTAACCCCGTACAGAAATTACCTGCATCTGAATTCTAAGAAAATAAAATAAAAAATGTGAGAGAATAACAGATAAAACACATATACATAGAGATTTTCCCCCGGATCCCAAAACTAGGGCTACTAACTTGATTTTTCATTATATTCCTTTCAATGTTACAATACATATTTATATATTTCAAAGCATCCAATACCATGGACCGAAAACCATCGCGTCCAAAACCATAGGTAGGTCCACCCAACCTAATATAGGTCCAAAAAACATTTCCTCGGGGTGCTGCCCCAGACCCCATAGAGAGGGGACACCCACCCCACTCAAACCTTGTTGGCTTGTTGGGGCCTGACCCAAGTTCATAGTTAATTAGCCAAAAAAATCCCTGTACTACTGGACCTTTTGGAAATAGTCCATGGAGCGCAGACTGAGGTCTCACCAGTAGTAGTATGAGGGGGTGCTAGAACTAGGTTTCCACACCGTGGAGATGTCTGATGAGTTCAACTGGTCCTTTGTTTGTTCCTTCGCACAGGTGGCTTCACGCACCTTCCGTTCCTCACGGCCTGATACCCTGCCTTCACACAACCCTAACTAGGGGCTGTGTCACGATCTGTGTTATTACTGGAGGTCTTATTTATCTTCCAGTATTATTTAAGCACCTTCGCCTACTTAAATATCTTAAGTTATACTTAACAATACAGAACATTCATACAGGTTCATGTAGTAAATAAACAATATATTTGCAAATTATATCCAATCATGCATTAAACTAGGAAAAGATACATAGAATTATAGCAAAACTTCTATTTATTAATTCTTCAATGGTTATAGACTCGACCCACCCTGTGCACTCATCTATAAGGGTCCACGCACTCAGTTGTGGACTACTAGGCCTCTACGCACTCAACTGGAGAGCCTTCTCCTATTTTACAACCTACAGACACAGTTTACACTTCGACTCAATCGCTTAGACTTCTCAGTCTTCTATTATCTTCCTTATTATTTATTTTCTACATTTAGAGCCTCGCTTTATTTATACAATCCCATGGTCCGTGAACCATGGGTAGGTCTATCCAACCGGCATTACATTACAAACTAGGGCAGACAACCCCGTGACTCTATCATACTTTCACACCTAAAACATGCCTTGGGGGGATTCCATGCCCAACAAAACCACTGTGACCCCCCCGCTACGCGATCAGCACAACAAAGGGGGGGCTCTGCCACCCCTCTAACCCCCCGGGTAACTACATAGGCTAATCATGGAAAGAATATAACATAACCCAACATTCTCCCACTTGTTGTTTTCTTTCCACTGGGACCACAGGAGAGCTTAGTCATTTATCTAGCCTTGAAGCACCCATTGTTTCTCTACACCAGGAGAACTTCTTAGAGCTCACAGATTTTGTCAATGCATCTACATTATTCTTCAAAGTGTCCACCTTTACCAGCAACACCTTTTTGTCTTCTATCATATCCCTCACAAAGTGATACTGAACATCCCGTGCTTTGGGGTCTTTGAAGATAAGCAGGGTTCTTTGCCAGAAAATTGCACTTTGGTTGTCACAGTCTATCCTTATAGTTCCCTGTACTAACCCCATACTTGAACACAATATCTACAACCAAACTGCTTCCATGAGTGGCTGCCATGTATTCTGCCTTTGTAATTGATAATGCCACTACAGATTGTTTCTTAGTCATCCAACTGACTGCACCTCCAAATAGGTTAAACACATACCCACTTGTAGATCTCCTTTGATCCAGATCTCTAGCTTAGTCTACCTCAACAAAGCCATGGATATCCAAAACTCTTTCAAATCTCAGTCTTCCTTGGTAGCACAAATCATAATCACTAGTGCCATGCAAATACTCGAAAACCTGCTTCACTGTCGTCCAGTGCTCCTTCCCTCGTTTTGACATAAACCTGCTCAATACTCCCACTGCATGTGCAATGTTTGGTCTAGTAAAGACCATTGCATACATCAAGCTATCGACTGCACTTGCATATGGAACACAAGACATGTCGTCTTCCTCTTTTTGTGTCTTGGGACACTGTTTGGCAGATAAATTTACACCTATAGAAATAAGAACCTTCATCAGTTTACTATCCTGCATATTAAACCTATGCAGTATTGTCTCAACATACTTCCTCTGGTTTAACTAGAGCTTCCTCTTTTCCCAATCTCTTTAATTTCCATGCCGAAAATATAGTTTATAGCACCAATATCTTTCATGTTGAATTTGGAGGAAAATTGGGTCTTCAAATCCTAGATAATTTCTTTCTCATTTCCAATCAACAACATATCATCCACATACAAGACCAGATAAATAACATGGTCACCAATTAATTTAAAATATACACAGTGATCTTATTTGCTTCTGTGGATCCAGGTCCCCGTACAAACTTCTGATACCACATCCTTGGTGACTTCTGTAACCCATACAAAGACTTCTTTAACTTGCATACAAGTTCTTTCTTACCCTTCACCACAAAGCCTTCAGGTTGCTTCATGTAGACCTCCTCTTCCAGATCCCCATAAAGAAATGTTGTCTTCACAACCATCTGTTCTACCTCAAAATCAAAAGCAACAACAATATATAAAAGTAATCTAGTAAAAGCTACCTTGGCAATAGGAGAGAAAACATCACCAAAATCAATTCTCGGCACCTAGGAATAACCTTTTGCTACCAAATGAGCTTTGTAATTCTCCACATTTCCTTCTAAATTTTTCTTCTTCTTGAAAACCCATTTTCTGCCAATGGGTTTCCTTCCAGCCGACAACTCCACTAGATCCCAAGCCTCATTTTTGTGCAAATATGCCATTTCATCAACCATGGTCTCTTTCCAGAGTTTTCCATCCTTTGAATCTACTGTTTCCTTCACAGTTCTAGGATCATCATCAGTAACAGATAAAGAAAAATTTGAACAGAAAGTAGATGAATTATACCTTTCTGGCTGTAGGTTTTAACCCCATACAGAAATTACCTGCATACGAATTCTAAATCACAGGAAAAATAAAAATGTGAGAGCATAACACATAAAACACATATACACAGAGATTTTCCACTGGATCTCAAAACCGAGACTACTAGCTTGA